>JAABOM020088070.1:0-29587 GCA_011800125.2 Solanum clarkiae | reverse complement strand
GGTCGAATCCTATAAGGAATATGGTAGACCTAGAGTAATTGCAAGCAAGTCAAGTGAATTAACCTACATATTAAGAAGGCAAACCTAAACTAGAACTAGTGTTGTGAAACTAGTGAGAGAAGTAACTAGGGTATTGTGTTCCCCATAATTCCCTAACTTTATATTACCAGATAATCGTAATGTTTTCCAGTGTGTTGTATGCAGAATGGTAAGTTAAGTTTACCAAACCCTTTGATCCAAGTGAGTGGTAAATTTCACTACATGATTTGATCCATCCCCATAGTGTAACATTACTAAACCTTACCTATTGTTCCAGTACAACCTCCCCTTGATCCAGTTTGGTTGATTAGACGAGAAGAAATAAATTGGATCTTGTTAATTAATCTCTTTTTCTATTCATTACTACCTTCATCCAGTCAATAACAACTAAGAGAGTTCTAACATTTGCCACCATTCAAAATAAATAAAAATGAAGAGAGTTAATTAATACATGCATCATACTTCCCATGAATTATGAATTATCCAGTTTTACATTGTTAGTTCATCGTGGTTCCCATAATCCTAGTTGTGAATTTAGCTATCCATAATTATGGTAGATGCAAGAATCATGATATACAATAATATAATGGAGAACTTATAATAATAAATTTAAGAACGAGAAATCCTAAAATTTTCACTAAAAATCATAAAGTATTGTTAAAAATCACAAAGTTATTATCCATGTGTCTCTTCGTACTTTTTTCCTCTTTCTCTTTCCATTTGTTATCTTTCTAAAATAAACTAAAAAACCTATCTATAATAGCTAAAATACAAGTCCAAAGTAAAATAGAAAAACTAGATTCGACAAGCAAGATGAATAGGGTTACAAGCCGTACAAAGTTCTACTGCACGTACCTTGGCTTAGTAGTCTTCATTCTTTAATACTGGGCATCACTTTTATGAGATCTTTCTACGGGCCGTATATAGACGTACGGTCTGTATAGGATTTTTTCTGACAGCCTTCAAAAATCTCCCAAATTCTGATCCTCAAGGCATAAACCTAATCCACAACAGGCAAAATATTCCATGGCTTGTCTGACGGTTTGTTGATGCAACTTCATAAAATAAGCCCTTCACTAGATATCAATCATGAAACTACTTTATGGGTCATGGAAATTTCCTCGGCACGTATTGTGTTTTGTACTTCATCAAAATGCAGTATTTGCAAAAATTTGCCCAAAATCATGTGAAATCCTGTAGTCCCAAAAAAAACATATAAACACATCAAACACACTAACATCACTTTGAGAACACAAAAATTCTATGTTTTAAGCATCAAAAGTCTGGTATTTTGACAGCACATCAACACCCTCAACTTAAACTTGTTGTTTATCCTCAACCGACAGACTCAATGTTTATAAGCAGTATAGTAACACATAGATGTCAATCTAATAGCATACATTATCTTCATATCAAGTACAGATACCCATGATAAGCCATAAATGCATATTAGATAGTCACCAAACAAACCAATGCAGATAAATACATGTGATAGTGCAACTATGACAAGCAAGGTAACCGCAGATAAGCAATAATCTTTGAAATAGCCTAAAAATAATAGTGTAACGCAAGTGCCCTCAAAAAAATAATTCTTATATCCCACTCATGATAATATTTTCAGATTCAATGCTTGGGACTAAACAAAATCACTCTCACTCACAACAGATATTCAAACACCATGCTCAATACTATATGCTTGCCTCTATACTCACAACTATGTCCTTCAACTACTTGGATTAGAATCATTAGAGGACTTTCATGTCTAGTAATGTAGGCTCAAGGGGCTTTGGTATGATGTTTTGGGAACATAGTGACTAATGGCCCTTCTTGACACTTTTGCCCTACTAAACTGTTATTTTTCAACTTCTCTCCGCTTATCTTATTTCAAGCTTTTTTGGGTGTTTTACTCTCATTTTTTTATCACTGCCTTCTATTTTCACATTTTTTTATTTTTAGCCTATTCTTTAGGCATCCATAAATTTTTCTTCCACCCCAAAGCATATTTTTCTCCCTTTTTCATGTATTACTAGCTTCCACCCTATTTAGTGTGATTACCCTTACACTAGCCACCCTCAACGTAAGCTTTTTGCCTTAGTCAGGTGTACAATATTCAAGGAAGAAACAGGGCCAATTTCGGGATTTCACATTCGACAAGGCTAGGTCATTTAGGTTTTAACAAAGAAAAGGGTACACGTAAAGCTCAAACATTGGGATCAAGATATACATTACACATTTGGTGGGACATTTAGGCTAAGTGGACTAATATAACAATGGCCTAAGATCCTTTTGTAACCAACTAACCTACAGTCTAAGTTAGAGTGACCGGGCAAGTTCTAAATTGGAACACAGTATGAGAATTAAGCAAAGAAATCTCTCGCACACATAGCACTAATTACACAATCAACCTAGACTCTCAGATCATGTTTTTCATCACAATTGGATTTCACCTATAAGAACAAGCACTATTAATCATCAATATCACATGGTTGTTATCAAGACTCCCTAACAAACTTTTGATGGGTATCATTTTTCATACAAAAACTAACATATGCCATAAACTTTAGTTCTACATGCTACTAATACTACCTACACATCTTAAACATGTCGGTTCAACAAAGAATAAATGTCCTTAGAGAAAGAATACAAGCAAGAAAACCCCTCATACTCAAAATTTATGATTGTTAAAGTCCATAGTTACTCAGACTTCATTGAGGCCTATAACTACCACACCTCTAGAGCAAAGAGTTCACATTGTCCTCAATGCAAAAAATATGACACTATTAAAGCACAAGGGTCAAAAGAAACAGACTTGGGTGCCTAAATATCGGTCTTTGGCTGGGACTGACCACCCTGAACCTGCTTAGTGGTCTCCTTAGTAGCGACAACATGTCCAGAGAGTGAAGCACCGTTCATCTCCTCTAACTCACATGTCCACCATGCCTTCTAATCCTGCATGGAGTGAAGCCTAGCAAACTCAAACTACTCCTCCTCTATCATCCCTACCTCTCACCTCACGACATTTAGATCATTAGTCCAGGACCCTCCTTGAGGGGGCAGAGTGGTGTCTTCTTAGGAATAAACAGATCAGTGACCACGTCACTAGGTTAAGATGGCAGAAACACAATTGGTGCTGCTACTACTGCTCTTATTTTATATTGGAGCTTCTGGATCTCTATATGAATAATTGTAATGTTAGCAAGCCATGCTAAACTGAGGCTTTGCTCTACTTGCCTCTCAATGCATCAATATGGTTGTGTATCAGTGCAAGCCTTTTGTAAATGGTAGTCACACCGTGTATCTACATACGGGGCTCAGCCTCTTAGATGGCCTGTTGAACCCAACGCTAAATTTGCTATAGCAACTAGGTAAACTGTGACTCCATGCATCGCTGTGCTATGTCAGGTCTTGAATAGATGTCACTAACATGTATACCATGCCAATGGGTCGACACTATACGGGCACGGTCTCTTCTGTAGTAGTGGTAGTAGTGTGTTCCTCTTTATATCATTCTCGATCTGTGGGGACCCCTCAGTAGTGGGAGATGCTGTGGTAAAACAAGATGGAGGTTCAGACGGTGGTGCTCCAACGAACATCTCTGGCATCTAGAATGAAGGGTGTGGTGCTCGTCGGAAGGCCACCGAGTTCTCATCACCCTTTATCAGGCTGGCACCAATGTCCTCTGAACCTCGATTAGAGCATCTAAGTGATGAAGGATCTCCACCCCCACCACTATATAGAGACAATATATCAAGCATGGGAAGGGGATGGAGATGGACCTCTTCAGGTGCCACCTCATGAATTTTCTCTGTAATCAAGTGGGCCCAATCTATGTCATAGCTAGCTAAGATGCTGGCAAATAGTATCTCATGGTCCAGTGTTAAGGTATTATCTGAATGCATGAGCTAGATCTATGATCTAACAACACCCCACAAATATTTATCGGTGAAGCTGAGGGACGCCTTCACTGTGGGCGTCGATGAAGTAGATACCCACTTAAGGTCCTAGCCCTGCTAGCAATATGGTCGACGACCTATCTCATCAATGTAATATTGCAGGCCTAATATCTTATCAGGACCTTATCCTGAGTCTGTACCAGTCTATAGTCGAACTCAACTATGGTCTTGGTACTTAGGACCAAAAATCATACGATGGATGGAGGCCTTTGATATGTCAACTTGTATTTCCCTCACCCTCGTGTTTGTCAACCAGGGTTGTGCGAGGGGTCTCTTTCCCTTAAGGGTTGACTCTAGGATGATGGCGGCGTATGATGTAAAGAACTCTTGAGCCATCGATTGGGAGTACTTCCCTGATAGTGATGCCATCTACTAAAGTCTGTATCGAGTAATGGTGTCTTGAGTTCGGGGACACACTCTATCCATAAAGTAATTATCTAAGGCTTCTCAAATATGGAATAGACTGGTCAACCCTGCTCATACTGTTATACATCATCCTAGTAGATCCATTGCATACCCCACTTGCACCAACAATTAGAAAATGCATTTGGAAGTAAGATTGGTTCTAGATTGGTTCTTGGTGTGCTGCTGATGACTTAGAATCATGCTCCTCTCTAGATTTGGACTCGGCTCCCTCTCTGGAGGAAGTCATCTATATAGAACTATTGTCCCTCTCACCTACTACGTCAGACAAGGAAAGGTGGACCATGATGGCCTGAGACTGGGGCTATCCTGACAGTCTTGCAGCAACCAGTGTTTGTGCTTGCTCGCTGCCCATATTAGGCTAGACAACGAGGTCCTCAAGAGATCCGCTGGCCCAAAAACTGCCTTGGGTGTCTGAGGGCTCATCTCTCAAGTATCTTTGCATGGCCTGTATCTCGCTTTTCCTTAGTTTTGGTGCCATGGTACCTAGAATGCATATATTTTACATATTGATTAGCCCCATAAGTACAAGAATAACAAAAAGAATCTATCAGAATTAGTGAAACAAGAACCTACAAAGACTCATTTACGAGTCGTAGGGAAAACTACGGGCCATAAAAGGCCCTTGTAGGTTTCAAGGTATAGTCAAATCTGTTACTAGAATTGCACCTATGAGATCAAGTACAGCTCGTAGAACATTTTATGGGTCATAGATTGAGTCATAGATGTAGATCTAGACTTGATAATTTGCAGATATGACCCTACGAAACCTATCAATGAGTAGTAGACTAAACTATGGCCCGTACAAGGTTCCATCTTATTGAATCTCAAAAATCCTAGGCTAATGGTTCTATTTACGAAGGGCAACTACAACTCATGGATTATTCGACAAGCCACAGAAGACCCTCATGGTGTGAAAACTCCAGTAGCTTAGATTTTCCAAGCCCATCAAACAGGTCCTCAAATAGGATTATCAACAAACCACAACAATTATACTCAACACCAAACCAATAAATTTATGTAACTAAATAACTCCTAACAAATTTCCCAATGCCCTGCATACATCAATTACGCACTCCTATCAAATGTACACATCCACACCATATTCTGACAACTATTTGATAATTCAAAGTATGCCATTATGATCACACACTCAATCACATGTTGTTTTACATACAATCATTCCCATGTACTTCATATGACATTTTACTACATGATCTCACGCAACGACATTCAAACATGACACGGCTAATTTCATAAAAATCACATTGAACACACATTTTGGTTTTACATAGTTCAAAGAAAAGGTGACCACTCAATCAGTGTTAATCAAATAATGTTTCACATACAAGGACAACATCTATTTCATGCACACGAACTTCAGAATACCATACCCAATTAACAACTTAACCTAATGATACCAATTCTAATAATATAAGAGAATTAAAGTGAAGAACATATCTAATTTGGTCACAAAGTTGAGAAATTGAAGGAGGAAACTAAGGTTGGTGGGCCCTAGGTGGCTAGAGTATTGCCAAAAAACTACCTGAAAAAAATAGAGGTCGGTCAGACGGTGATCAAAATCATGGGGTAGGAGGAATGCTTAGGGTATTTTTTGGGAATTTGTAAGGAATGAGGGGTAAAAATTTACCCCTGTTTTATATAATGTTGATCGGGATCGGGTGACAATTGGGCCCAAGCCCTGCAAAACCCTTGCCACGAGCTGTAGAATTTTCTACAGTCTGTAGAACTTGGTCTCGTAGAGTACCAAACTCCTAATTTAGGAAATTGGGTTCACGAACCAATATACAGGCCATACATAGACATATGGATCGTAGATTGCATCACAGAAGCCCCCAACACTTAGACATTTTTAAGAATCTTACCTGGGGTCCATGAGCCCCTTTCACGACCCATATTTTTATATACAGGCTGTGAAGTTGTCTTGTGGACTAGATTGCACAATATTTTTCTCACTGGAAGTGTTCTACGATTCAGTGTACGGGTCACGGTGTAAACCACAGCTAGTAGAACTAATAATATAAACACTTCTTGTTGTTTATTCAGCCTAAGATGGTTGACTTGTCCTTATACCTGCATATCCTTAAAAAAACACATTGTTAACATATATTCCACAAGTCCAGAGTCCAAAAATTTCAACCAGAATGTTGAAATTAAACTACCTACAATTCCAAAAAGCTAAAAATAGAACAAAACTTCTACTATTACATCAAATATCTTAGGTTACCTCTGAAGTAGTGCATGATTTACTGTCAAGGCATGATTTGGACAACTTGGCTAGTTAGACTTTACCAAATGCCCAAACTTCCATCTTCAAGTCGTCGGGCCTCTTCATAGACTAATAGATGTTGAATATGACTTCTTCGTCATTCCATTGAAACTTGAGTTAGCCTGATTTCATATCTACTATTGCTCGCCCAGTGGGTAGGAAGGGCCTTCCTACGATGATTGAGACTTCAAAGTCAACCTCACTATCAAGTATCACAAAGTCTACCGGGAATATGAATTTTTCCACTTTGACAAGGATGCCATGTAATATTCCTAAAGGGTTTGTCATCGTTCAGTCATCCATCAACAATTGCATGCTCATTGGAGTATATGCTCCTAAGCCTAGATTATTGAACACTGTAAGAGGCATTAGATTGATGTTGGATCCAAGATCACATAATGCCCTTGTGAACTCAACATCTCCAATGGTGCAAGGTATGGTGAATGCTCTGGGATCTTCTAGCTTCTACACCAAGGACCTTGTTGCTACCCCACTACAACGTTGAAGATCTTGGGAGAGCTCTTGGCTCACAGTCCTCGTCTTTGTGACCAAGTCCTTCATGAACTTTTTGAATGCTTTAATGAGAGGGATATTGATGGAGAGCTTCTTTATTATGGAGATAAAGTGCTAGAATTTACCTTCCTTCTCTATCTTTTTGAGTGTCTGAGGGAAAGGACATGGAGGTTTAGGAATGGGTTTCAACTTTTATGATTGTTGCATCACTCACACTATCCTTGGCACGAGCATCTTCTGTCTCTTTAACATTGCCCTCAATCATCCCTTCACGAACAACATCTTCATCAATCAGCATCGGAGGGTCAATGGTCTATGTAGTCACTGCGATACACTACCTTTCATTCTTTGGGTTCTAAACTACGTTGCTGGGCAATGTACCTTTCTAATGTTGGTTTAGTTTAGTCAACATCTGACCGAACTATTGCTCCAGTTGATTAATAGCATAGAATGAGACTCGATTTTCTGATAAATACTGGAATGTCAGATTTCATCCCCTTCAAGGTTTCATCTAGAGCATTATCATTCTTTAATGGTCGATCAAATATCTCCTTAATATGAGAACTACCAACACCAGAATCTCCTATGGTGTCATATATGGACCATTTCTATAACCATCTCTGCATCCCTAATCAGCATCTTTGTCCTGGCCCCTGTTACTGTCTATAACCATCTTTGCATCCCCAATCAGTATCTCTATCCTTGCCCATGTTCCTATAATAGTAACCTCCTCGATTGTTGTCTTTGTAAGTGCCATCCCTGTTAAAATTCTAACCTTAGTTTCCTTGACCTTTGAGCTGATAGTCCTGATTAGACCCTTAGGCGTTGGTCCAAAAACTTGCCATCTGATCAGTGATGAAGCAAGAATCCTCCTCATAGTAAGGCTCCTCATACATGGGTATACGTGAAAGCTGATGAGCTATCAATTCACATATTCTTGGTTTTGCTTCATCGACAACTCCACATTGGTACTAATCTTAGCAAGCTCTTGCATCATGTCTTCATTTATCTTTGCTTACGTTGAACTAGTAGTGATTGAGAATAAGCTCTTAGTTGGTGACTGGTCTCTCATCCCCTATGCATGATTTGTCTTGACCACTTTCTCCAACCCTTCAGCAATCACTGGAAATGGATGATCTAAAAATGAGCCTCCCATAATAGTGTCAGCAACTACTTGGTTATTTTCATCCAGGGCTCAAAAAAAGATCATCACTAAGGCATTATCCATGATCTTCTAGTTAGGGACACTCCTCCAGAACATTGTGAACCTCGCGCATGTGGTGTGAATTGAATCACCAGGCGATTGCTCAAAGTTGTTGATCTGGTCCTTCAATTTTAGTTTCTTTGACCTTGGAAAGAACCTCTCCAGAAAGGCCTTCTTCAATTCTGCCCAACGGTGATTGAAGTGTGCGGGAGCTCACATAACCATAGTGTTGCATCGCCTGTTAGAGACAATGTGAAGACAAGGTGCCCAACAGCATCCATGGACAGATTCTGGCTTTCCAAAGTAACCCACTCAAGACAATAAACTTTGTGTAATCCGACAATGGAGGTAACATAATAGCTCTAGTGACATCTATCTCCATAAGATCAAGTCAATATTGATTCCATGTATGAGCTATGGCTTAAAGATCCTATGGTTGTGGATTGACATCCTCAAGTGGAGGTGGGTTATTAATATCATTGTTCTGATTCAGTGTTGTATTCAGTGTATCATTTGCAGCGTTGTTCGTGTTGTTTTGGACCATTCTTCTCATTGTCTTCTAGATCACAGGGTCAAACGGAGTCAAAGATCTACCTCAACTTTGAGTGTTGTGCATATACTACACATGCACACTGAAACAAAAAAAAATAACAAAAAATGTAAAATAAGGGAAATCAGGATTAATTCCTAAATTGCTCAAATTAAACCAGTCTAGTTATATTCCTCGACAATGGTGCCAAAATCTTGATCTCGCATAAGCTATACCTCTTTTTTGAAGGTTAAAGAAGTTGTTGTCAAGATGTATAACCTAACAAAGCTTAGGGTCAAATACCACAGGGAATATGGTAGACTCAGAGAAATTACAAACAAGTTGAGTGAATTAACCTACTTATCTCCTGAAAAGGGGGGATTTTGTAGTTTGCAAAAAGTAAACCTAAACAAGAACAAGTTTTGTGAAACTAGTGAGAGAAGTAACTAGAGTCCCTAACTTGGCATTACCAGATAATCATAATCTTTTCTAGTGTGTTGTATGCATAATGGTAAGTTAAGTTTACCAGACCCTTTGATCCAAGAGAAAGGTAAATTTCACTACATGATTTGATCCAACCAGATAGTGTGACATTACTAACCATTACCTATCGTTTCAGTACAACCTCCCTAGATCCATTTTGGTTGATTAGACAAGAAATCAATTGAATCCTATTAATTAAGCTTTTTTTCCATCAATTACTACCTTGATATGGTCAGTAACAACTAGGTAAGTTCTAACATTGGCCACCATTTTAAAAAGTAATGAAAACGAAGAGAATTAATGAATACATGCATGCACACTTTCCAAGAATTATGTATTATCTGATTTAACCTTGTTAGTTCTTCATAGTTCCCACAACCCTAGTTGTGGATTTAACGATGTATAATCATTATAGATGCAAGAATCATGAAAGAATAACATAATTGAGCACTTATGGTGATGAATTTAAGAACAAGAAATCCCAAATTCTTCACTAGAAATCATAAAGTATTGTTAAAATTTGCAAAGTTATTTTCCAAGTGTCTCATGTGTCTCTCTGCACTTCTTTTCTTTTTCTCTTTCAATTTGCTTTCTGTCTAAATTAAACTAAAAACCTATTTATACTAGCTAAAATACAAGTCCAAAACAAAATAGAAAAGATAGATTCGGTAGGCATTACATATAGGATTATGGGTCGTACATTGTTCTACAACCCGTATATGGGATTCATAGTCTTCACACATTGGGCATCACTTATACGAGACCATTCTACAGGATACCTATGGCCCATATAAGATTTCATCTGCCAGCTTTTCAGAAACTCCAAAATTCTAGTCCTTAAGGCACAAAACCTGATCCATGACTCGTACAAAATTCCATGACTCGTTTAACAATTTATTGGTGCAACTTCTGAAAATAGGCGCTTCACTGGATCTCAACCAGGAAACCACTTTATGCCTCATGGAAATTTGCATGGCCTGTATAGTGCTTCGTACTTTAACAATAATGCAACATCTGCAACACTTTGTCCAAATTCTTGCCAAATTCTATAATCCTAAAACATAAAAAAAACACATCAAACCCAATAGCATCGCTTCAAGAACATATAAAATTCTAAGTTTTAATAATAAAAAGTGTTGTATTTTGACAGTACATTAGTGATCGATGGTTTTTCATGGGTACGCATATTCTTTGATTGATAAGTTTAAGGCCAAGAAAGATCTTAATCCAACCTTGGTTGAGTTGAAAATCTTGGTAAATGATGGAAAGATAGAAGTTCTTAAATTTTTCCAACATCGTCACACGGAAGATCGAATAAATCAAGTGTAGCTCGTTGGGTAGATCCAACTCATATGTTACTTACCCAACTTTTCTCACCATCATATAGGGTCCCACATATCTAGGACTCAATTTCAATTTCTTGTCAAATCGAAGAACACCTTTCATTAGAGACACCTTCAAATAGATCCAATCACTAATTTGGAAATCGAGTTCTCTTCTTCTAACATCAGAGTAGCACTTTTGTTGGTTTTAGGCTATTTGTAATTTCTCTCTTATGCTTTTAGTTCTATTCATATCATTTATCACCAACTTCAAAGCACCCGATGGGTGATCTACACCATCTACCATAGAAAGCTTCAAATGGTGCCATCTAAAAACTTTCATGAAAGTTATCATTGTAGGAAAACTCAATAAGTGATAAGTATTCATCTCAACTCCCCTTGAATTCCAACACATAAGCTATTAACATATCCTCTAATGTTTAAATAGTCCTCTCGGCTTACCTGTCAGTTTGGGGATGAAAAGCTATACTCAACTTGACTTTTTTGCGAAGTTCTCTTTGAAAAGATTTCCAAAAGTGAGAAATGAATTGAACTCCATGATCTAATAAGATGGACAATAGAATCCCATGCAATCTCACGAACTCTCAAATATACAAGTGGGTATATTCCTTGGCACTGAATGTAGTCTTGACCGGTAGGAAATGAGTCAACTTTATCATGCTGTCAACTATCACCCATATGGAGTCAAAATATTTTTTCTCTTTGGAAGCCAAACCACAAAGTCCATATTAACCTCTTCCACTTCCAAGTAGGAATGTCAATGTCTTGTGCTAGGCCACACGACCTTTAGTGTTCAACTTTGACCTGTTGGAAATTGGCACACATGGATACAAATCGGTTAATATCCTTCTTCATTTATTTCCATCAATAAACCTTTCTCAAGTCTCTATTCTTCTTGGTAGTACCGTAAAGAATGGAATATGGGCTTCGTGCATGATCACTTCTGCAACTCACTATCATTGAGCACACACATCGTATGAATGATGGCATTACAATTTAGACTTACATCACATCTCACCTACTTAGTAAATTCCAAAAGAATACATATTTACCTACATGATTTAACCATATCGGAACAGGCGCTCCCCCCCCTCGACTCGTGGCTTGTTCATTCGATGTTCAAGACTAGTTTTATTGTGGTAAGCCCTTATTTTAGAACTCTTCCTATTTCCTTTCTTTCCATTTATTTTGGAACTGATGTATATGTTGGCTTTTGGACGCTTTTACTTTCTATGTTGTTTAAAGTTTGGAAACTTTTTCTATTTGATGGAAACTGACCTTTTATTTATTCCCGTTTATCCATGGTCTGGTTGGTATGTTTATGGATGTTATGTATGTTTGAAAATGTCGTTTTTATTTCAAATTGTATCCCATAGACCCCATCCCATTTACTTTATCTAATGTATGAGCTTTGGCCTACGAATGGTTGATATGTGAAACGTTCTTAGCTAAGGTAACATGGGTGTATCAATCACCGTGTGATGACTAGGCCCTAAGCTCGGGTCATCACAGTAAGGAGAGAATGAAGGTCCTAAAAGACTAAAGAGTTTTGTCAAATTACCGAAATGGCCCATTTAAAATTGAGGCCAAAGGGCTACTAGGTGCCTTTCATGGAACACGCTATGGGTCGTGGTGTGTACCATGATCTGTACAGGTATCTATGATGGGGAACATGAGGCGAAACTAGGAGGGACTTGTGAGGGGTCCCTTCATAAGACACACGATGGCTCATAATGTGCACCATTGGCCATGGTGTGCTCCATGGTGGGCACATTCTCTTAGCAACCTCAAGAGTTAAATAAACCAAGGCCTCTTCCATGAGGCACTTCATTGGTTGTGAAGTGCACCATCGGTCATGGGGTTCTCCTTGGATTCACCCTTGGTCGAAATTCTTCTTAAACCACTTTTTGAGCAACGTTAAGGCCTTAATATGTCTGGGTCTTTATAAGCATGAAGATTTGTACTGATGTTATGTTTGATTCTCCTTAGTCCAGTGTTTCCCCTATTGAATTTCACTTATATCTATGTTCAATACCTATGATATGCTTGATGAATGCTAAGAGGCTTGGGTAAGGTGTCTTCTGGTTCCTCAATTACGGTGCTATGATTAGGCCCTAGGCTTAGGTCATGACACAAAACTATTGACCGTGTACTTTTTTGTCAATATTATTTTATGCTATAGGTATAAATATTCCCCTCTTACGTATGGCTAGTTGATATCTATACAACTTTAGAGTTGATGAGATCTAATGGTCTAAGGATGTGTTTTTTGTTCATTTTTAGACATATTTCTTTTTTTAGTTTGGTTTATTTTAGTACATTGAGTTAACTAGGGCTTAAACTAGTAACTCATCTACGCGTTAAAGGCTTTTTAGACATATGATGTGGCTTGGAGTGTTATTATGTTCTACACTATTTCTAGCCTCCATTGAATTTGTTTGACTACCTTACTTTTACTTCCACATTCTCATATGTCTTTACTTACCTTCTATATGCGGTGAATACAAAGAGGTTTGGTTGGAGTCCATCGGGTTTCTAATCATTATGTCATGTCTAGGCATTGCTTGGCTCGTGATAGTTATTTTAGATTGAAAATAAGCAAAAGCTTCACAGAAGGATTCAAAAGTTCGCGATCAAATTTCTGCAACAACTGCTTGGCACATAGATAGGCTAGGGTTAACCAGGTAGTTAAACCTATTTTCTAATTACATAAAACGTGTAGATTGACAGGAGATTACATGCTTAAATTTTGGGGCATGGTGTTTGGATGGCTAAACATGTTGATTTTTCTGTTTAGGGTAGTAAAGTCCTTGTCTAGTGGGGTTGGCATTATGAAGGTTGTGGTGCATTTATTTTTAGAGTTCCATGATACCGGTAAAGATTAAGTGTAAGACATTGTTGGGTTATAGCAATTTTTGGATTTGGTATCATTGAGGGGAATTTCAGGTATTGTTGGGTTAAATCACTTAAAATAATATATAACTAACTAGTAGCTACACACATCCTACTTGGCATCCTACGTGACATTCTGTATTTGTTACACCACATAAAATGTGTGCTTATTTATTAATTTCATACAATTTTAAGTGCCTCGTCAACATATTCCTGGGAATCAATTGATAGTGAATCCTTACTTTCCTAGATGTATTCTTATAAGGGATAATCATCCTCAAATGAGAACTCCGACCTGATACTCTCTAGTTGTTCATTGCATCAGAGATCTTCATCAGATGGAACATCAAATTCTGAAGTAGTTTGACCTTGTTGTTCGTTGAATTTGAACTGTTCATTGATTGCCCTGAGGTAATCATCAGTTAGACTGTCCTCTTTTAAGGCGTAAAGCTTCGAAACCTCGTGATTGGATTCGATCGGTTCAAGTTCGGGGAAGCCATGATTTTTGGGCTGTCATCCCTCTTCATTGACTGATCTGATCATATCATCCCATGCTTTATCTTCATCTGTTTGCTCTGATGATGATGTTTTATAGTCGTCAAAGGTTGGACGTGGAAAGACTGGGTACTTCTTGCAGTTGCAGCTAATGCATCTTGAGGTAGTGTTCTTCTTTTTGCTAGTGTTGCATCTAGTAATCATCATGGTTCCTGGTTCCATAGTTTTATTTCTTTTTCGCCATTTTTAATACATCTTTGGATTGCTTTTGGGTTACCGCTGTTGCATCCTTTCTCTCCCACAAGAACTTAGCTATGTCAAACTCTAGTTGTTCCTTTTGCTGGGAAGGTTAAGTTGTACCAGAGAAGAACTTATGCATGAAGCTCCTACTTTGGCGAGGGGTAAGGCTGTGAGCACATCAGAAATAAGGCAGGCCTAGTTGGAGAAGGTGATGTCCTCCTTGGCTCGGGACTACTATATTTCAGGCTCTAGATCTGCTCCTTGATGGCTATTATCTCATTTCTTTATTGTTGGAAGAAGTGAGATAAAAACATTCCTGGCAGACATAAATCAAACTGTATAGTTTTCAATCTATGTTCCAGCTCTCGAATAAGACCAGCATGTTGGTTGGACGTCTCTTCCATTTTCTTTTTCATCAACTCCATCTTTGTTTGGATCTTGCCGTGAGCTTGGATGACGTTCTTGATAGAATGACTGATGTTGGACAATGCCTTGTTCAAGACCATTGCGTTCTCTGATTGCCAGTTGAGGGTTTCCTCTATGTCATCGTGTGGTATATGTTCTCTCGATGGTAGGATAACTTTCTTTTGCGGTACTTTTGGAGTGTTGCTCAGGTTATCCTTTTCAAAAGGTTAGTATGGGGGAAAATCATATGAGGTCCTTGACCCTGTAGGTGATAGCATGAACAATGAAGGTGCAGGCTCTTTTGTGGAGGTAGGTTTAGATGAAGTTGGTAAGGGTGACCACTCCTGAGGGTTATAAGAGACAAGGAATGGATATTTATCCTCTTCCCTTGGCTTCCAATCATCTTCGTACTAAGAATAGTCTTCCTTACTACTATCATCATCATCTTCCTCTTCTTAACATAATTGATAGGTATAGTCTAAGTCCCATGGTATATGTCCAGAGATGGGGCACTTAAACCATCCAATTGCTTTACCATCATGATCGAATCGATGAATCCAATCCCACATATTGTTGTTGTCGTAATTTGTACCATATGTGTGGAGCTTTTTGTGGTGAGAGTGGTCAAACGTTATGGCGATTGTTTCATCTAATTTTTTGGTTAAAGTAGGCTCAGTAGATGGGAGAGGTTAGGATGATTTCTCAACTTCTCGTAATTTATGACCCATGAGGTAGGGAGAATGTTGACGAGTTCCTCATAGTTGATTTGTCTAGGGATCTGGGTTAACTGAGTCATTCCATTGGTGGCGTCTATGTTTAGGAAGAGAACATCTTGGCCACCAGGGACTAATAGGTCCATGGCATGATTCTGAACTCGCCAAGCTAGCTGGTAGTGTAGAGTAGCCTGGATAGCATCTCAAGCTTGTGAAGCTCCAAGTACATATACCTGGATCTTCAACGCCACCATGAGGTACGGATCATGCGGGGACATGTTGAAGTTGGGATAGATTGTGATGAACACAGTCCTGGCATTGAGGATGATTTTATAGGTGCCCAAATTCGCATGTAGGTACTCATTGTATCAAATATCCAAGAGGGAAAGATGCGCCACTATGGGCTAGACGTTTCCAACAGAAAAAAGGGCCAACCCGTAGTGGCGTGTCTTTCCATCTTGGATACCCGATACAACGAGTACCAACATGCAAATTTGGACACTTCTGAAATCACCCTCAACGTTGGGAGTGTGTTCGTCACAATCTAACCCAACTTCAACACGCCCTTGCACAATTTGTACCTCACGGAGGCGTTGAAGATCCAGGTCCAGATACTCGAAGCTCTACAAGCTAGAAATGCTATCCAGGCATTTCTAGTTTGGCAAGTTTAGAACCATACCATAGACGTATCACTCCTTCGTGGCCAAGATGCTCTCTTCCTAAACATAGACGCCACTAATGGAATAACTCAGTGTACCTAGATCCCTAGACAAATTAGCCGGGAGGAGCTTGTTAACATTCTCCCTACCTCATGGGTCACAAACTATGAGAAATTGAGAAATCCCCCTCAACCTCTCCAGTCTACTGAGCCTACTTTATCTGGAAAACCTAATGAAACAGCCGCCATAAGCTTTGACCACTCTCGCATCAAAAAGTTCCACGAAACGTCCTTCTCCATTAATATGTACCAACCCTTAGATGATAACCCAAAACCCACTAATCAAAAACTTGCATTAGAGTTTGGTACCTACCACTTCGGCGATTGGATTGAGCAGTTTGATTTGAATGGTCAATGCGTCCATTGGACACGTTGTCCCTTCACATGATACATACCGTGGGATATGGACTGTAACTACCAGGAGTGCCAAGATGATGAGATATTGATAGATGAGGATTACAACTAGGACGAACCTTCCTTGACGATTACATATCAACCCAGAAACCTGCAAAAGTCATCATCTCCATCAAAACCTACCTCCATAAAAGAGCCTGTACCTCTAATATTTATGCTATCACCTACAATCTCAAGCACCTCATATGATTTTCCCCATACAAAACTTTTGAAAAGATAACCTGAATTATGCTCAAAAAATATCACATAAGAAAGTTATCCTACCATCGGGAGAACACATGCCACACGGTGACATAGAGGCAACCCTCAACTGGCAATTAGAGAGCACGATGGTCCAGAACAAGGCGTTGTCCAGCATCGGTCACTCCATCAAGGAAATCTTCCATTCTCAAGGCAAGATGCAAACAAAGATGGACTTGATGGAAAAAAAGATGGCAGAAACGTCCAACCAACATGCTAGACTTATTTGAGCACTAGAACATAGATTGAAAACTATACTGTGTGATTTATGTTCACCAGGAACATCACTATCTCACTTATTCAAACAACAAAGGAATGATATAGCATCCCCATCAAGGAGAAGATCCAGAGCCTGAAATACGGTAGTCCCGGACAAAGGTTGACATTACCTTCTCCAACTAGGCCTACCATATTTCCCATGTGCTCACGGCCTTAGCCCCGGCTGAAGCAGGAGAGCTTCATTTATATGTTCTTCTTTGTTAAACCTCAAGCTTCCTAGCAAAAGCAAGAACTAGAGTTTGACATAGCTAAGTTCATGTAGGAGAAAAGGATGCAGCAGCGGCAACCCAAAAGTAAGCCGAAGAAGCGCAGAAAAAGGAGAAGAGAAAGAAAGCTATGAACCCAGGAACCATGATGATTACCAGATGCTACACTTGCAAAAAGAAGAACACTACCTCAAGATACATCTACTGCAACTGTAGGAAGGACCCAGTCTTTCAAAGTCCAACCTTTGACGACTATAAAATATCATCACAGAAGCAAATAGATGAAGATAAAGCATGGGCTTATATGATCAGATCTATTAATGAAGAGGACCGGTAGCACAAAAATCATGGCTTCCCTGAACCTAAACCACTCAAATCTGATCAGGAGGTTCTGGAGCTATACTCCTTAAAACAGGACAGTCCAACTAATGATTACCTCAGGGCAATCGATGCACACTTTGGATTAAACGAACAACAAGATGAAACCATATTAGAATCTAAAGTTCTATCCGACGAAGATCTCCGATGTAACGAATAACTAAAAAGCATCATGTTGGAGTTCTCATCTGAGGATAATTATCCCTCAGAAATATACATCCAAGATAGTGAAGATTCATCTTCAACTGATTCCCAAGAATATGTTGACAATTCCCAGGAATATGTAGAAGAAACTACAGAATCATCACTAACATCAGATGAGGCGTACTATCCCCACTTTTCATGAACAAGTACAAAGAACCTGAAGTCTCCGAAGTAAATAGTGATGGAGACAGCATGACAAAGAATCTTATCCCAAAACGAAGGCCCAAATCAGCGACCACATATCATAAGCAAGTTGGAACCAGCTTTCACACTTTCACACTCGATGATGTCAGTCTCACAGTGGCCCTAAAAATCCAAGACTTCTACACTTGGATAGTCAAACAAGAATTTGGTTGAGCGTGAGAAGTACATGATCCTATCCGAATTCACTTCAAGGTTCTCCGGTATTCTCTGGGATTGGTGGAATGCACTAGGATTGCAAGATTGCAACTACTTTTTCATATCCCAAGTCTTCACTGGCAACCTGAACATCCTTATAGAAGTCTTCTATGGAGATACCAGCTAACGAAGAGAGAAGCTGCAGAGATAGCACTTCGAGATGAAATGCACATCATATGACAGAAACATCATAAATATCCATTTCCAGAAGATGGCAAGAATCTACTTTGAGTTAGGAGGAGACCCCTAGTTTGAAGTAGGCATTTGTGTCATCACTGCCTAAAATGCTAGCGAGGCATGCCATGATGATTATAGAAGAAAATTTCAAGACCATAACTTCCCTGCACATCGGCTACATTAGGCAGGCGATCTTCCAAGCACTGGACAACATTTGCACAAACAGAGATGTGCTAAAATTGATTGTCTATAGCAACCTGGCACTTGACAAGGCGTGCAGTAGGAGTGACTTATTCACTAAGTCTGATCATGTGTGCTCAAGCCACTAAGCAAGATGGAAGGTTCATAAATCATTGAAGAGGTTCAAGCTGCCTAGACCTCCTATGCAAGGTCAAGGATGACCTTGCGCACCAAGTGCTTTGGGAGGAGAAGTCTAGGCAACAATGACAAGAGTAACTAGTGCTTCCTATGCAATAAACCTAGACACTTTGCCAAAAACTGCCTGCAGTCGAAACGATCAGACAAGACCCTCCAACTGTTCGATGAAATAGCAGACCATACAGGTATCTATCACAACAGAGACAATGACCAATGGGAAAAACACTCTTCTCCCAAGAAGTACACAAAGAAGTAAAGGAGGATAGCAGCACCACTGATGAATCTGGCCTCAGCATCTACCAAATTTCCAAACTAAGAAAGAATGACGAGGTTGACATCCTGCACGTTCAGCTAGCTATCTTCTCACCCAAATGGGATAAGCCAGTGCACGTAATCGCACTCATGGATTGAAGGCCGCATAATCCATCCTCAACCTAGTAGTCTTACCCGATGATCATTGGGTTTATCACTTCTAGAACTTCAGTACTCCATCAAGAGAAATCCTGGCAATCAAGCTGATCACTAGGCACCCGGTCATGATTGAGTTCTTCCTAGGCTTATAATTCAAAACAAAACTCCTTGGTTCATCCATCCTTGGAAGAGACCTCATCGTTAGGTTCGACATCTACAAACAACTCAAAGATGGTCTTGAGATACGAATAAGGGGAATAGCTTTTAGGAAACAATTCAAGCCATGCACCACTGCCTCCAAGTTATTCCACTTCTTCGGTGAAGATATCAACTACATAAACCCTGCATCCATCTCAATGATCAGAAGGCCACCAACACCTCTAGATGGAATGGTGGACTACCCATAAGAATCATTCACCTACTTTGGGGATCCCTTTGATCTATCAATTATGGTGCAAATAAGGACATTCTTCGAACTCCAACTATTTATAAAGTATATAAGATCCATCCTCTAACCTTTTGGAGTCCACCCGGAGAACCCATTCTGCCACGCCTTCATCCTCATGGCAGATGATTTCCCCCTGGAACTCTTATGGCTATTTTAGTACCTATGTCACCAAGACTACATCCTTATGGAGTTCAAGTGCAACCTGTTTAAGGATTCCAACAGAATCACACCACACTTATAATAGTTCTTACGTTGGTTTCAACCAAGATGATGGTGGGTGCGTTGCTTTAAAGATTCCTATGAGGCCAAGATTTTCATATTGCACAAGTCAGTGTTGATAATTAACAAACAGGCCCAAGCCCGACAAAAAAATTTCCCTATGCAGGAAATTCCCCGTCTCTATTTTGTCCGTGGAAGATGAATACCATGAAGCACAAAGAATTATCTTCCAGCAAAATAGGTGCATCCCAAAGGAGATATAGCCCAAAGAAGGAGCACGATGGAACTACACCGGCGACCATCCTCACTAGGAGGAGGTCCAAAAAGATGCTAAAGAATATAAGGTTTCGTACGGGATCAACAAAGATTAGGTCACGCAGAAAAAGACAAGCATCCGGCTAAATCTTCCGCCACAAAAATGGGATCACAATGTTGCAGGATTATTCAGCAGGAACAGACACTTCACCAGATCGCTCAAGAGAGGCCTTGATAACAGAGAGATGAGCAGGAAGAAACACGGTGTCGATTGGTGGGTGGAAGAAGGATACTCATGCCCGCCAGTAACACCTTCAACCCTGCATAGTCTGATGTTACCCGATGACATGAGCAAGTTTCACCATACCAAAATTACCACCTCTACCAAACATTACCATTACCAACCAAAATTACCTCAGCTTTCTCACTAAGTTTACCCCAAAGATTCATCACCAAGTCAGTCACAATCTTTTGCCACCAAACTTACCCAAACTTTGTCCCTAAGTCAGCCGCAATCTATCACGCCTCTAAATCTATAAGGATGAATGGGTACTTGGTGACCTCAAGACCCGAGAGAACTAACTTATAACTTGTGCTCACTATGCATATGACTGTGACAACCATAAGTAGCGACAAGTTACTTTTAGCAATAGGTGTAAAAGATCAAAATAGGTAGTACTGTCATTGAGGCTACAACTATTTAGAGACAAGGTACAATTGAACTATATACAGTTAGTCTACAAAGACTCTATAAGATGAAAGACCTTAACATTGGTCAGGTCAGGCCACGTGTTACTTGATTTATTATAAAGTACCAAAATACATATACTAAAGACTCAGTAAAGCCTCGGATCAACTTGGATCTCACCAAAAGCAGTTGAGTGTCTGGTGCATCTACACTTGAGGTCTATTAGCTAAAGTACCTGCACCTGCAACTGAATTGCAGCATCTCCCAAGAGGGATGTCAGTACAAAATAATATATTGAATATGTAAGGCAATAGCATATGTAAAATGAGAATTCAAGTGAAATGAAGTACCAAGATATAAATGTACAAATCATAGTAAAGACCACCTTTGTTATACTTATGGAACCATGTACCTTACATTCTTTTCTTTACTCGTTAGTGCTTTATAGTTCATTGAGCCATGTAACAGAAATGACCAGCTGATCAGTGGTAAAAGAGGATGACCCATGCTAGGCATTTTAACCCTTGGGTTGTTGTCCTCATAGCTGTACAGATTGGGATCGACCAATGATAGGCTTTCATCCCTTGGCTACCACCCTTACAACCCAAGTGAGATTGACCTATCCTAAGCTCTTTCCCCTGGGCTGCCACCCATATTATGGACAGTGTTCAAGTTATTCTATAATACTTTGAGATTGTTCTTTTGTGGTCATGATAATCTTTAAGATTTGAAGCTATGTACGAGTAACATATGATAGGACAATAGTCGCTTAAGGTAGTAAAATAATATAGGAAACAAGTGTGATATTAGCATACTATTTCGGAGTTCAAATGACATAATTGGCTTCAAGAACAAAAGTAGACTCGTCATGCTAGTGCTTGGAAGAAAATGCTACAAGTTTACTAATAAGCAACACTGTCACTACTAGAATAGCACTTCAGAAGCTTACTAGTTGATAGTGACACAAGTGTTAGATTTCATGCCAAAGAATATGAAATTTGATAGCCTTACATACCTTATTGTATGACCTTGTTATTACCTCGAAGTAACCTTTTTTTCCAAATGTTTATATATAATAGAGTGGGTGACAAAATGAGCATTAGTAGCTCATAAACACATGTTAGCAGTCCAATCTTACCCAAAATAACATTCAGGAAGCAAATTCGAAATTGCCAACCTAAGGGTGTTCTTTCAACCCTTCCACCTGTATGGGGTGGAGTATTGGCCAATCAAAACTATACATGCTCAGAAGATGCATGTTGCAGAGATGAGGATGTTGAGATGGATGTGCGGGCACACCAGGAGTGACAAGGTTAGGAATGAGGCAATTCGGGAGAGACTGGAGGTGGCCCCGGTGGGGAAATGATGAGGGAAGCTAGACTGCGATGGTTTGGACATGTACAGAGAAGAAGTATTGATGCCCCGGTCAGGAGGTGCAAGAGGCTAGTGGTGGGAGCTACTCGGAGGGGTAGAAGCAGACCGAAAAAGTACTGGGGGAGGTGATCAAGCAGGACATGGAGGAACTCAACCTTACTGAGGACATGACTTAGATAGAATGATGTGGAGGACGCAGATTAGAGTAGCGGGCTAAGTTCTTCTACCTCTTTCTCTTCTTCTTCCTCCCCCCCTTTTTCTTCCTTTTCGTCATCTTCTCCTTATTACTAGCACGATTTGCAATATCTTTAATATTACTGTTCCTTTTTCCCTTCATTGTCTGGTTGGTAGGTGTTAATTTCTCATATTTACTTACTGTCATGTTCCCTTAACTTATATTTCTTTCTGTCATATCTAGGTATTTCTGCTTATGGGTTTTGAGCTGAGGGTTTTAGGAAACAACCTCTCTACTTCTATGAGGTAGCGGTAAGGTCTGCGTACAATCTACCCTCCCCAGACCCCACTTGTGGGATTTTACTGGGTATGTTGTTGTTGTTGTTGTTGTTGTAAACCTAGAACCAAAGCTTGTTTTAAGTTCCATAATACACCTATCATAGTTTACAAGGTGCAACGCATAGCAGCTCTACACAACACATAATTAAGTAGTGTAACTTTCACCCTTTTCTTATATTTTAACACCAACAATTCACACCATTTCCCAACATTAACCAAACTGGTTTTGACATATTTATACACCCAACCAGTCCCAAAATAGTCCAATGTACATGGAGGATGTGAGACCATAGTTCCTAATCATCCTCCCACAAGTACTTATCAAATTTACGCTTAAAATATCACACTTAACCTTATGTTAAAGGAAAATAAAGATGTGGCAGTAACATACTTCAATTCATAGAACTTGTCCTTTTTAACTCAAATTCTTCAAGAACTTCAATTTCTCTTCGCACTTTAAACCAAAAAAGAAGCTAAAAGTACTTTAACAATCAAGAGGAATGAGCTGCAACTTAGGAGAATATTCTGCAATATACTCCTATTTAAGCATAAGTAACATGTTTTCCTTATCCTTCATGATAGAATTGAGCTAAATTATAGGTATTTGAACTCACCTTAGCCTGCAACAAAGAGGGTCTCCTCAAGAACCCTAAAGGAATTTAAGGCTGCTATTTCTTAACCCTTAAGACAGAAGAGAAAGCTGGAGTTTAATATACTTTTTGGATGTGTTAAAATGAATAAAGTTTCCAGATAAACTTGCCTTTTATAAAACCTTTTTGGCCGTTAAATAATCTCTTAAAACCTCCTTATTTTTCTTCATTTTTAGCCACTAAATGGCCAAGTAGGTGATGCAGCTGCTTATGTATGTTAAGATGCTCAAAAAGGTCAAAGTAGGTGACACACCTACTTGTTGTATCCTTTATTGGGCTTGGGCCCTGGCAGATTTGGAAGGTGGGCTTCCTCTTTTTCATTTTCCTTTTTCTTACTTTGTTTGGGACTCAAGTGAGTCCATTTAGGTTAAATCTGACCCATTAGCCTTGGACACCTTAACTAGATCCATATAGCTCAAGTAGGTGGTACACCTGTAGCTTAATTAAGTCAAGCAAGTAGCCCACTTACCTCGTTCTATTTTTAAACATTACTCCCTCTTGGTGTAACTCAATATTTTACCCTAAATCTTTAAACTCAACAACATTTTTCTATCTTGAGGTTAAATACTTCCATTGGGTTTGACATGGAACACGTCAAGGCGCCAGAACACCTTTTATCGAATTCAAATCACCACTACTCAAATATGGAACTTGATTCATCGCCTATACAATAAGGGCATGTAAAGAGTCATGTGTATAGAACTAGTCTATGGATAACATGGGGTGTTACATCCTGCCCCCTTAGGAACATTCATCCTCGAATGATAATATTGTTAGTCAGCCCAGACAAGTTCAAGCTTAAGCTATTATCACATAATATATATAGACACATACTTACTTGTCAATGCCTCTATTCTGACCTTTTTCATCCTTCTCAGTGGACTGAAAGAGATGGAGGTAATTAGATTTCATTGCTTCTTTTGCTTCCCGATAATCTTTTCAACTACCTTATTCCTCCATAGTACTTTCACAGAAGCTGCTTCTTTATTTCTTAACTTCTTGACTTGTCAATCCTAAATAGCAATGGGTACTTCCTCATAAGTGAGACCTTCTGTAACCTATACACCTTCTGTTAGAGTGATATGAGATGGGTCACCTATGCACTTTCGAAGCTTCTAAACGTGAAACACTGGATGCACCATAGAAAGCTCCTGATAGCTTTTAGGAAATAGTTCAAGCCATACACCACTATCTCCATGTTCTTCCACTTTTCCAGTGAATACATCAATTGTGGAAACCCCGCGTCCAACTCACTGATCAGAAGGCCACCAACACCTCAAGATGGAATGGCGGACTGCCCATCAGAATTGTTCACCTACTTCGGGGATCCCTTTGATACAACAATCATAGTGGAAAGAAGGACGTTCTACGAACTCCAACTGTTCAGAAAGTATGGAGGATCCATTCTCAAACCCTTTGGAGTCCACCCGGAGTACCCATTCGGCCATGTCTTCAACCTCCTGGAAGATGATTTCCCCCAGGAACTCCTATGGTTGTTTTGGTAGCTATATCATAAAGGCTACATCCTTATGGAGTTCAAGTGCAACTGTTTAGGGATTTCGACAGAATCACACCACCCTTACAACAATTTTTACTTTGGTTCTGACCAAGACGATGGTGGGTGCATTGCTTCAGATATTCCTATGAGGCTAAGATTTTCATGTTGCACAGGTCAGTGAAGATAATCAACCAAAAAGTCTAGGCCCGACCGAAAATTTCCCTATGCTGGAAATTCCCCATCTCTATTTTTTCCTTCGAAGACAAATACCATAAAGCAAAAAGAATCATCTTCCAACAAAATAGGTGCATCATAAAGGAGATATGGCCCAAAAAAGGAGCACGATAGAACTACGCAGACAACCACCCACACTAGCAAGAGGTTCCACAAGCTTCTAAAGAATACAAGGTTCCATACGAGATCATCAAAGATTAGGCCACTTAAAAAAAGAAAAGCATTAGGCTGAATATTCCGTCACAAAAATGGGATCACAATGGTGCAAGGCCATTGAGCAGGAATAGATACTTCACTAGATCACTCAAGAGAGGCCTCAAAAATCGAGAGTTGAGCATGAAGAAACACGGCATTGATTAGAAGATGGAAGAAAGATACTCACACCCATCGGCGACACCTTAAATCTCAACATAGTTCGATACTACCCGATGACATATGCAAGTTTCACCACACCAATATTACCAGCTCCACCAAAAAATTACCATTACCTAAATTACCAGCCAAAATTACCTCAGCTTCCTCACTAAGTTCACCCCAAAAATTTGTCACCAAGTCAGCCGCAATCCTTTTCCACCAAGCGTAATCAAACTTTGTCCCCAGGTCAGCTGTAATCTTTTACCATAAACTTTGTCCATAAGCCAGCTGCAATATTTCGTCACCAAGTATCCTTCGCAGCAACTTATCCACTTGCTTAAAAGCCTCCTACAAATAGCTTGCACCCCGGCTTGCATGTTACCAACAAGTAGCTTACCCACCAGCTTGCCAGATGTCTACAAGTAGCTTACACACCTGCTTGCAGCTGCCTACAAATTGCTGACTTACTAGCTTGCACATGATGTCACATGCAAACATCAAGCTTTGGTTTTTGTGTTTTGTTTTAGTAGGCTCCTTTCACATGTTAGGTGGGCTCCGGTTTGAATAGATTAGATAAGAATAGTTGGTCTTGATAAGACTTACTATTTTTTGTAGGTTTACTATTTTTACAATAAGGTAGGGCCCATCCATCCTAAAATGGTGTGCCATATGGGATAATGTTTTTTATTTTAGAGTCAATTTGTAAGGCCAACCTTCTCCTATAAAAGGAAAGCCAATGTAACACTCCACACCTTACAATATTGGTACAATGAAAATGAAACATGACTTGGTTTGGATAAATTGACGCTAATTTTAAAGAAGTGTTTGAATCTCACGTTAATGAGCTATATGTGCGTTTAATGCTTAAGATGGTCAAGTGAATACATGTTTTGCATTGAATTGAGGAGATTACGGCCTTAAAATGAAGTAAGAGAATTGAGGTACTTGTATGACTTAGAAGCTAGCAGGTGAGTCACCTACTTGCTTAGGTTAAATCGCTAACTAAACGGAGACGAGGCTCGACATCGAAATTGTCCAAGTTCGATTATGAATAATGTCTGTGTTAAGGGTATAATTTTGGCCCATACTGTAGTATCATAAATAGGCTACATTTTCAGACAAAGAAACATAATAAAAAGGGCCAAGACATCACAAAACACTTAGCAAATTGGGCCCAAAACTAAGTGAGTGAAAGTTGGAAAATAGGCAGCATAAGTCCATCAAGTTGGTGCTCCAAAAGGCCCAAATGAAAGGAGAAAGGAGCTGCATCACCTCCTTAGTGAAATAAGGCTGAGAATACCTTAGTTATGTCGGCCAAATTGCACTATAAAAAGGGGTCAAAGAAGCTCCCAAATGTCATTTCTCAACTTGACCTCACAAAAATCATATTTGCTTTCTACATTTTCTCTCAACGTTTCTCAACTTTGTGAAGCAACCAAACGACTCTTTTAGGGTTCTTAAGGAGCCTATAAACCTTGAAGATAAAGGTAAGTAATTATAATTGTTTGTTTACTATGGTTTTATCATGAAAAATAAGAAATAGATGCTAGTTACGCTTGCTGAAATTTGTTGGACAGATTCTGTGCAGAAAGTTGCTGCATTTTTTCCTTTTGTTTTGGTGATTTCTCTATGGTTTGTGAGTTGTATGATGAAGAGAACTTGGTGTTATTAACATGGTTTGAGTTATAAACATCACACTAAGGTTGCTGCCCTGGTTTTGGTTTCATTTAACAAGTGCCTTTTATCGAGTTAACTTAAGTGTCATATTGATTGGAACTTGCGGGCCGTTTTATATAAGGCTAATAGCTCACGTCCTTCATGACTTATTAAGTGATGTTATAAGACTGTTTTAGGTCTGTTTATATGCGTAAATATTGCTGAAATAGTTTACTTAAAGTTGGAATAGGTTTGAAATAATATTATCTTCTTATGCTGCCCATTTTTAGGTTGTGTAGAATTGCTACGTGCTGAACTTTGTCTGGGTGTTGTAAGACTGTCTAAGGCTGTAACAAGATGTATATGACACATACATAAGAATTGTTCTTCGAAAATACGGTTATAAGTGGAAAGGTTGGACAAAACGCCTGGACGTCGCTAATTAAAAGCTTGCTGCCCGTGTGTTGTTTTGTCATGTGATTGGGCTGCCAAGGTGTGTTTATTAGCTGCTAATTCTAGTTTTATCACCTACTATGTTTAGATAAATATTTGGAGGAAGGGAAGGTTATCTTGAATTAGTAACGAGGTCATACAACGAGGTATGTAAGGTTATTTGATTTCGTATCACTTGGCATGAAACATAGATCTCTCCTTGGTACATAAAGGCATTCACCAACTCCGACATAACTATTAACTATGGCTACACTCTTTTACATGTTTATATGCTCCCATACATAGTCACCTTCATATCTCAATACATACATGAATACCAAGATACATGTTTTCTTGTTGCCAAATAAAGTTCACAAGTTCTTCCATTTCATATGCATTCATTGTTTATCCAATGTACTGTTTTATTTGTCATATTATCTTGTATGATTATCTACATATCACATGCTGCATATACAGTCCTACAGCTCCAATATAGTGACAACCAACAGAACCATCTCAAAGATAATTGAAAGACAAAGTATACAGTTTTGATAGGTGGTTGCCCGAGGGGGTGGAAGTAACACCTAGCCAGGGACGATCCTATCACGGGTGGTAGCCCGAGGGGGTTAAGGAAGAACTTAGAAAAGTAACGATCCCGATATCCTGAGGGGTGGAAGAAACACCTAGCCAGGGAAACATCTTATTACGAGGGGTAGCCCCAGGGGTTAAGGAAGAACCTAGCGAGGGACAAACTTGATACAGTTCACCACTGATTAGTTGGTCATTTTTATTGCAGTTGTACATAGATTTTACAGTACAAATTTTACAGTAAAGGTAAAGTAATATAAAGAACATAAAGTACCTAATTCCACAGTATAACTAAGGGTGGTCCCTGATCTTCCACAGATGCATTGGTTCATTTGAGTTGTTACTTTATATACAATATATCTTTCCTTACATACTCAGTACATTATCTCGTACTGACGTCACTTACGGGGGACCTGCATTTCATGTTGCAGGTACAGGTGCTAGTAGATCTTCCCAGTAGGAGTACAGGATATTCAGCTACTGTCAACAAGCTCCAGGTTGCTTCGGGGCTTTGTTTTTGTCTAGAGCTTACATGTTTATTGCATAGTTCGTTGAGGCGGGGCCTGTCCCGACCCTTATCAGATCTCTTTATTTATTTGGAGGCTTTGTAGACTATGTAAAGTAAAACGTGGTCATGTCTCATACTTTAAATACAGTGGCCCCTGCGGCCTGGTCATATGCAATTCCTTTTGGCTTGTTATCACTGTTTATCTTCTTAAAGGCATGTAAAACACAGTAACCCCCTTAACGTATGCATAGAAAGCACATAGCTACAGGTTAGTTCTCCCGAGCCTTATCGGCAATGGGTTCCAGTTCGCCCTAGCGGGACTTTGGGCGTGACAGAAGTGGTATCAAAGCGGGTCATCCTAGGGAGTCTACAAAGTCGTGTCTATGTAGAATCTTGTTTATCAATGTCTTATGCTCCACATTTATAAGCAGGAGTCTGCGTGGCATTTAGAAGTTGTTACTTCTTTTCATTCTTTAAATCGAGCCATAGAGTGAAGTGTAATAGGTTAAAGTGTCTAATCCCTAAATTGTTATGTACAGTAAGTGTGCCTGAAACAAGGAAAAACAAAGGTAAAGGGAAGGCAGTAGAAGTGGTGCCTGGTATATCCAGTCATGTGTGACAACGGAATGAGGCTCAAGAAGAGTCTTTATCGCAGAAATCTCTAACTCCTCCAGTTCCTAATGAACCAGAGAGCAGTGAAATTCCCCCAGATCCATCTATTGATGCTACCATGCAGGATTTGAGAAATGCAGTCCAACTATCGACCTGTATAGTTGTTGGTCAAGGTCAAAGGCAGGAAGGTCCAGTTATGGGTACAGGTGGTACAAATAGGGCAGCTGGTACC
>JAABOM020088059.1:0-29588 GCA_011800125.2 Solanum clarkiae | reverse complement strand
AATGAAACATGATAAGGTTTGGTTAAGTTAGCGCCAAATTTGTAAAAGTGATTGAATCTCGTATTAATGGGCTATATGTGGGTCTAACGCTAAAGAGGGTCGAGTGCATATTGTTTTTTGTCGAATTGAGGAGATCATGGCCTTAAATAAAATAAGAGAATTGAGGTGCTTGTAAGACTTAAAAAGCTAGCAGGTGAGTCACCTACTTGCATAGCTTAAACTTGCTAGCTAAACAGAGATGAGGCTCGGCGTCGAATTGTCCAAGTCCGATTATGAATAAAGTCCGTGTTAAGGGTGCACATTTGGCCTATGTTTTAGCATCACACATGGACTATATTTTCAGCCCAATAAAGATATTAAAAAGGGCCCAAAGACATCACAACACACTTAACCATTTGGCCCCAAACTAAGTGAAGGGAAAGTTGGAAAATAGGCAACCCAAGCCCATCAACTTGGAGATCCATTTAGGCCCAAGTATAATGGCCAAGCTATTGGATAACCAGCTTGATAATGTGTGGTCTTAATTGGTCAAAATGTCAAAATAAATGCGGCCAAAAATTAGTCCTATAAAAAGGGGTTATAAGCAGCAACATTTATTCACTCTTAGACTTGGAAAACAATTCAGCTTTCTCAAAACTTTGGTGTTTTTCTTTCTTGACCTAGAAAGAAGCTACAAGGGGATTTCTAGGGTTCTTGAAGAATCCCTACATATTGAATTTAGTGGTAAGTAAGTTTACACATATGTTTAGTATGGTTTTCTTATGAAAAACAAGAAGTATATGCTAGTATGTTGTGCTGGAAATTTGAGATAGCATGTATTTAGAAAGTTGTTGCATACTTGTCTTTTTTTAGTGACTTATCTATGGTTTGTGGGCTATATTATGAAGATAAATTGATATTCTTAATATGGTTTGAGTTATAAATACTACTCTAAGCTTGCCGCCCTGATTTTGGTTTCATTTAACAATGTGTTTTACTGTGTTATCTTAAGTGTAATGTTGATTGGAACTTGTGGACTGTTGGATAGAAGGTTATTGGCTCACATCCTTCATGACTTCTTGAGTGCTATTATAAGACTGTTTTAGTTCTGATTGCATGTGTAAATGTTGTTGGAATAGTTTGGTTAGAGTTGGAATAGGTTTGGAATTGTCAACGTCGAAATGTAGTGATGGAAGGTAACATTGTGTTGTGCATTTTTAGGTTGTATAGAATTGTTAGGTGTTGTGCTTTGTGGGCTGTTGTAAGACTGTTCTAGCACTAAAATAGGCTGGAAATGATGTGTACATGCGAATGTGTATTAGGAAAATACGATTAGGGGCGAAAAGTTTGAAAGAATACGCTCGAATTTATAAACACCCGCCTGCTGCCTGTGTGTTTCTTTTTATGTGATTGGGCTACCAAGATATATCTATTGGCTGCTAATGCTAGTTTTATCACCTACTATATTTTAGATAAATATTTATAGGAAGGAAAGGTTATCCCAAGGTAGTAATGAGGTCATACAACAAGGTACGTAAGGCTACTTGATTTCGTATTACTTGGCATGAAATCTAGATTCTTCCTTGGCACATAAAGGCACTTGCCAACTCCAATACAACTATTAACCGTGTCTCCACTCTTTGACATATTCATATGCTTCCATACATAGTCACTTTCAAATCTGCATACATGCTTGGATACCAAGTTCCATGGGTTCTTGTTGCTAAATAAAGTTCATGAGTTATTTCATTTCATACGCATTTCATTATTTGTGTAACGTACTCTTTCATTGTCATATTGTCTTGTATGATTATCTACATGTCACATGCTACATATACAGTCCTATAGCTCCAATATTGTGACCACTAAAAGAACCATCTCAAAGGTAATTGAAAGGTAAAGTATATTGTTTATTGATGGGTGGTAGCTCGAGGGGTGGAAGAATCACCTAGCCAAGGACGATCCTATCACGGGTGGTAGCCCGAGGGGTTAAGGAAGAACTAGCCAGGGACGATCCCAATACATTGTTTATTGGTGGGTGGTAGCCCGAGGGGTGGAAGAATCACCTAGCTAGGGACGATCCTATCACGAGTGGTAGCCCGAGGGGTTAAGGAAGATTCTAGCCAGGGACGATCCCAATACAATTTTACCACTGATCAATTGGTCATTTGTTACATGCTATGCACAGATTATACAGTAAAGGTAAAGTAATAAAAATAACATAAAGTACATGATCCCAAAGTATAGCCAACGGTGGTCTCTAATTTTACACTAATGCATGGTTTTATTTGAGTTGTTACTTCATGTACAGTATGTCCTGCCTTACATATTTAGTACATTATCTTGTACTGACATCCTTTACGGGGGACCTGCATTTCATGCTGCAGGGACAGGTGCTAGGAGATCTCCCCAGTAGGAGTACAGAATATCCAGCTGCTATTACCAAGCTCTAGGTTGCTTCGAAGCTTTGCATGTCTAGAGATTATACGTTCGTATTATACAGTTATATGAGGTGGGGCCTGTCCCGACCCTTATCAGTCACTTTTCCTTATCTAGAGGCTTTGTAGACTATGTAAACTAAAATGCGGTCATGCCTCGTACATTAAACATTGTGACCCCAATGGCCTAGCCATATGCATTTCCTTTTGGCTTGTTATCACTGTTTATTTTCTTAAAGGTATATCAAACGTATAAATCCCTTATGATACGTATAGAAAGCGCATAGATACAGGTTGGTTCTCTTAGGCCTTATCAGCAACAGGTGTCAATGCGCCCCAACGGGACTTGGGGCATGACAGTTAGATTCAATATTTCTAATTACTCAATAAGCAGCGAAAATATTAAGTTTAAGGATAGGGTATCAAGCATGCGAAATATTCATAATTTCTGATAATAGCAATACAACTCATAATTTAACTAAATGTATTCAAAAAGCTCAGTCATATGCAAGAATTCAAGACTCAAGAATCATAAGATTTTTAAAGAATGCAATTAATACTCAAAATCTCGACTCAAATTAATGAAGGGGCACGTGGATGAACATAGTCAAGCTTTAGCTAGCCTTAAGTACCTGGAAAATTGGTATTACCATCGGTATTTGATGAATACTTGCTTTCTTAGAGAAAATCCTCGATCTTGGTAGTTCTTTTAAAGTGAAAGAACTTGGAATAACATTGGTTGAAGGAGTTCTCTTTGATTCTTGAATTCTTGACTTAGAATCTTTAAAGTTTTTGATAAAGAACCCTAATTCTTGAAAAAGAAGATGAAGAATCAAGAAATCCTTTCTTGTAATTCTTGAATTCGTTTTCTTGAAACCCTAGGTTATGATTTAAGATTATATTAGAGAATCATGAATATATGAAGAAATTTGGGTTGGGCAGATTGAAATTTATGAAGAATAACTTACATTGAGGATGAATCTTAAAAGTTAATCCTAATTTGATACTTTCTTGATGCTTCTTGAGTGTTCATGTTTATGAGTGAAGGAGAGGATTTTTAATTATGAAAATTGAGTTTTATGCATTTTGGGACCTTAAATAGACCCCCAAAGATTTTAAGATAAAATTACCCTTAAAATAAAAAGAAAAAAAGTCATTGGCTTATCCAGTAACGGTCCGCATAGGTTCACGACGCGCTCCGGGCACAGCACTTTAGACAACTTTGTACTCCTTCATTAAAATGGTCATAACTTTCTACTCTGAACTCTGGTTAAGGCAAATTTTGATGCGTTGGAAACCTAATTCAATTATCTTCGATTGATATATTATAAGTACCTATATCATTATACTCTAGGAGATATGGTAATTTGAAGTTGACCTTTTTATCTACTCATATGAAAACTTAGTTCGTAGAGATTCTTTGGACTTGGCTTGATGTAGACGATCTCTTATACTCGTTTATTGAACTTAGGAGGGGATGGTCATTCCCATAAAAAGAAATAAAATCTCACTTCGTGACACCATGTCTGCGTCACGCCTAGGGCACGGACATGTGTATTTTTGCAAATTTTCTCAAAACATATTCTTTCCAATTTACGTCAAAAAATTTAAAAGAATAAGTGTAAGTGTGCATCCCTAGCGTGTCACGCTTGGGGCGCGCATTTACACTTTTTTTTAATTATAAAAAATTATCTTTTTACTCGATCTCTCTAAAATCCGACTGAGACCATTTTCCCACTCAATTTTTCGTGCTAATCACAAATCTGGTCTCGGATTTTCCATTTGATCTTGGAAAGATGCATTATACGGACGTTCCATTATAGGGGTATTTCAAAAATTTCACGGGGCCTTACATTATCTCCCTCTTATGATCATTCATCCTCGAATGATGAGTGGAGATGGATATCAAGGAATGAATAACAATCGAAAGCTCCTCTCAATACTCACTAAATGAATCAAACTCTAGACTCCTCATCGATCTTAACAGTCTCTATTCAGCTCAGGAATATACACATCAAGAACTTAATTACTCAAATACGTCAACTCATGGGTGATCATCGACTCAAGAGTAGAAAACTCAACTCATTAGCGGGCATCATCATCTGCAGTTCATAACTCTCGTCAAGGCCTAAGTTTTACTACATACTCATAAGTTAGTTACAATCCTACAATCTATACCATAAGGTTCTCATTTTATACCTTAGACATCCTCATCGGTAGGCACAAAAGGGACATTGGAACTTGAGTAATTCGAATCATTCCAATACCTCTTCAATCAATTTTTCAGACTCAAGAAGGAGGTCATCGACTCTAATCAAGAATGGGACTATCGTGATATGCAAGACTCTATGGACATTCTCGAGCTCAACTCCCCACCTCAATTTTACTCCCTTTCATGGCACTCTACTCTCTCAACTTAAACTTATAGCTCTTACTCAAATTTCCATCTAACCATCTCCTTCTCTTCCATTCAAGCCTACTTCTAAGGCTCACGAGATAATCATATCCATACAAAGCTAATCCTCAATACTTAACTCTAAACCTCCTCAGGGATTTTCACTTAGAGAATGTTGCTCCTTCTCACTACTCTAACGCAATCTACTTGAAACACTCACACAAAAGTCACTGATAGCCTTCTCCAATCACCCATATAGTGACATTTGCCCATTCAAGCCTATCACTCCAACTACTTCCACCATGTCTTAGAATTTTCAAGCCTACTTGTGACTTCTACCTCTACCATTCAATGAGCTCTTACTCAAAGTCACACCAATATACCCTTACCTATCTATTGCACATCATAAGGTTTCATATCTCTCCTCCTCCCTATATCTACCCTACATGACATAAGTTTAACACCAATATCATGATAAGGATATATTCATTTCCTCCTTACCCTCACTCTCAGTCTACTATTGTCTGTATCACTATTTGAACCTGGAGGAACTCATCATCTCTCCCTTTGGCGAAACCATAATCTACTACCTCTCTAAGCAAAATAAGCATGAATATCATCAAGAACTCAAATATTCAGTTGCTCGAATGCTCATTCTCATGAGTAGACTTTGAACACAATGTATAAAGCTTAAACTTTATCTCCAACATCATTATTAGACACGAATACTATCAAGGACTTGCATACTCAAGTACGCAGAGGCTCAAAAGGAACATCAACTCGAAGATAGAAACTCAACTCCATTATTCACAATTCAGGAGCACTCATTCTCTCCTATCACCTATAACTCGTCTACTATCATCAATACTTCTATTAAGACTGGAAAGTTGGATTACTCAAAGGGCTTGGAACGGAGTTCATTAGCATGATTCAATTGAAAAATCTTATCTAAGGACATTCATAATGAAGTACACTCTCCCTCATTTATCAAAATTCACTCTGAGTTCATAGAACTATACGTGGTTTAAAACTCAAGTCATGTCTTATTTAGTATAGAATTGGAAACTCTTGGATTCACGGGGTAAGATCAAGATTAATGAATGAATTCATTACTTCTCATTCTCGAAACTGAGCATGAATGGAAATCAACATGATGTGCATGGAACTAGGCCATAGGTACGACAGTTATACACTAGAAGGGAATAGAGTATCACCTCAACTGAAGGGTAAAGATCATATGAGATGGAAAAGATTTTATATCTCATCTTAGTCAGCCCATCACTATCGAAGACTCAAGACCTACTTTGGTTTACCACTTCGTCATCTCCCCCTTAGCTCTCAAGGTCTTCTCTTTGAATTTGGGAGTCAATTTCCTCTACTAGAATGTAAGCATATACCCCACTTGCTCAAGGAATTACTACCCATAAGAATATCTTAAACTCTTCTGTTATGCTATAGTCGCATACATATAACTAGCCACTCAGACTCTTTTCAGCGATATCACTCTTAGCTCCTTCCTGTCTCTATGGAAATCTTGCTATATTTGCTATTCTTATGTCGTAAATAACCACTTCCCACAACTCTTACAATCTAACCTCCATTTTTCTAGTGTTTCTCCCTTAATTTACTATATCCATCTAAGGGGTACCTCTACTCTACTCCTAGCACCACGTTCCTTGCCAGTCAACATCTTAATTATTGAACACACTACAGCATGACTCTTAGGTCAAATCTCTAACAAGGACTATCACTATCAGTATGCTATCTCCCTCTTCACATCACTCCCCAAAATTCCAAGCTTAAGGATTATTACTGCCATCCGCATCACACACTTCCCTTGTATTATACCAACCTATAGCAACTAGGTAACAATTTAGGAATTATAGGCCTATTAAAGTCTCACGGCAAATACATAATCCACATTCTCTCTTCACAACTCATATACCATTTACCCATGTAGTATACCTCACCTTATTATCTAGCTAAGCTCATCACTGTATGAATCTTATGATACTCTCACGTTGAAATCACAAGCCTAGTTTAGGTCTATTACCTCAGAAGTACTCTGTTTCCTCTATTTAACATCTATACTTCACCCTCGCTAAAAGAATATCAAAATATATAAACATAGACCTCCTTCTAGTTTTGAGCACGCTCTAACACATTTTGACACTAACTCTCTCTATATATATATACATCATCATGACAATCATAGGGCACTCACCACTCTTTCATCAAACTTAGGAAATTGACTCATCACCTTTACTTACCTAATAGGTAAATAACTCTAACTACAAGTCTCAATCAGCCATCACTCATGCTATCTTGTCCCTTTCTTTCCATCATCATCCTTCTAACTCTGGTATGATTCAATTATACTCAGGGTTTATAAGACCTCACATCTCACTCTTAGGTGGTAACATTGAACTCTTTAGAGACATAAGTTTCTCTCTTATGGGTAACATCAGAAGAGTTTTGAAGAAAAAGGGTCTGGGTGCCTCTATAGCTAACTCAAATGCATGATTCATATGAGTAATAGTGTACTCTTTCTAGTCACTCAACTTAGCATACTAGATGGCTTCTCTCAAGCCTGGTGCAGTCTCTCTACCATTCTGATTACTTTGTCGCAGAGGATCTCACTATAAGAGTGTGAACATTACTGTCTCTATCACCTTGAGGATGAGGTAGAGTCGAAGGGTTTAGAGCATCACACGATTCATTGTAGATTTCTTACAAAATAGCTCTATCTCACGATTTAGAATTTGAAAGAAGGGAAACTTTTCCTAATGTACCATAGCCTCCCTATTATGGATGTGGCGCGCTTCACACCAATAATAAGGACACTACTAGACACAACTTCATAGACTCCCTAGGACACTTGAACTCTTTGCTCTGATACCAAGTTTCTCATGCCCCAAGAGGATACCCTTGGTGTGGCCGGCAATCAGAGAATATTGCTAGCCCCCAAGCGAACCATTTGGCCTCATTATCACCTCATACTCAATAGTGGAAGAAAAATACTCAAGGAAAAGACTGTAATGTAAATTAAGAAATCAAATCTTTAAATAAAAAGTTATTTTCCAATAAATAAAAGTTATAAAGGAAACAATACTCAACATTCTCTACTCAATGTCTACGAAGCCTCTACCTCTAACATCTAGATGATACCATGAAAGGTCGTGGATACCTAACTCAAGGAGAATAGAATATATAGTAAAAGAAAAGGGCTCCTCTGAAGGTAGGGAGGGATCAACATCTCTGGAACTCAGGAACTCTGAACTTCAATGGCGCGTCTGCTGAAGTCCTTTATCACATGAATCTGCATCATGAAATGATGCAGCACCGAGTGACATCAGTACATGGAATGTACGGTATGTAAAATAGCTCAAGAAACACATAAGGCTCAGACTCAATCAAATGACTTGACACAGGAGTAAACTCTTCATCTCATAACTCAACTCAAATAAATCATGCAAGTTTAAAGTTTGAAATCGTGCCTTAGAAATAGACTCAATGTTTAATGCAACTCAGTTTGACAATCATGTTATGCTCAACAGTGTTTCTTGAAAGTTTCTATAACCGACATAACTCTCCACCACCATTAGTTTTCGGTGATGTACAACAAAAAGACGTCATTGCCACGCCCTCCCTCAATGTGCCACGGTAAAAGCCGTCAACTTCTACCTCTCTCTCTTGGATCCTAAGAGAGTGTCCCTCTATAGGGACTTGGGCCACTAGAATTATCCTGTATGACCATCCTACGCTGGCTACGTAGTTCTGGATGGTTCTCAGTCTCCCAACTTGTTGCTCAATACTCCTTCCAAGACTAAAATGTGTTCATAGAAATTTGCTCAAACTCATTTCTTTGACTAATCTCAGACAAGTCAACTCAGTTCTCAACCACTCAACTCAATTACTCAACAACTCAATAACTTAGGATTGTCATCCATGCAATGCAACTTAAGACTCTAACTCACATCATACAAGACTCTCACTGATTACAGTCAAGTACATCATATCATTTAGGCTCAACACATAAGATATAATAGTCATTCATTATACACATATATGAAACAAGAAAACATACTTTTCAGGTTCACATTACTTAGTTTGGAAGGTTCAATTCAAAATTTCTAGTTACTCAATAAGCAGCGAAAATATTAAGTTTAGGAATAGGGTACCAAGCATGTGAAATACGTTCATAATTCATGATAATAGCGATGCAACTCATAATTTAACTCAAATGTATTCAAGAAGCTCAGTCATGTGCAAGAATACAAGACTTAAGAATCACAAGGTTTTTAAAGAATGCAATTAATACTCAAAATCTCAACTCAAGTTGATGAATGGGCGTGTGGATGGACATAGTTCAAGCTTTAGGTAGCCTTACATACTTGGAAAGTTGGTATTACCACCGGAATTTGATGAATACTTGCTTTCTTAGAGAAAATCCTCGATCTTGGTAGTTCATTTAAAGTGAAAGAACTTGGAATGACATTGGTTGAAGGAGTTCTCTTTGATTCTTAAATTCTTGACTTAGAATCTTTAGAGTTCTTGTAATTCTTGAATTCATTTTCTTGAAAACTTAGGTTATGATTTAAGATTCTATTAGAGAATCATGAATAGATGAAGAAATTTGGGTTAGGCAGATTGAAATTTATGAAGAATGACATGAATTTTGAAAGCTAATCCTAATTTGATGACTTTCTTGATAATTCTTGAGCGTTTATGTTTATGAGTGAAAGAGAGGGTTTTTAATTATGAAAACTGACGTTTTATGCGTTTGGGACCTTAAATAGACCCTCAAAGATTTTAGGATAAAAGTACCCTCAAAATAAAAAGAAAAAAAAGGTCATTAGCTTGTCCAATGCGGGTCCGCGACGTTCTCCAAGCACGGACCTCCAGACAGCTCTGCACTCCTTCGCTAAAATGGTCATAATTTTCTACTCCAAACTCTGATTAAGGAAAAATTGGATGCGTTGGAAAGCTAATTCAATTATCTTTGATTTGATATATTATAGGTTACCTAATTCATTATACTTTAGGAGGTATGGTCATTTGAAGTTGACCTTTCTATCTACTCATACGAAAATTTAGTTGGTAGAGATTCTTTGGACTTAGCTTGATACAGAAGATTCCTTATACTTATTTATTGAACTTAGGAGGGGTTAGGGAATGACCAAAAGGCCTTTCCCGTAAAAAGAAATAAAATTTCACTCCGTGGCACTATGTCCGCGTCGTGCCTACGGCGCAGACATGTGTATTTTCGCGAATTTTCTCAAAACATGTTCTTTCCAATTTACATCGAAATTTTTTGTCCGTGGAGCATTGTGCCTCGGGCGCGCATCGTCACTGTTTTCGTTTTAATTACAAAAAACTATCTTTTGACTCGGTCGCTCTAAAATCCAACCGAGACCATTTTCCCACTTAATTTTTTGTGCTAATCACAAATTCGGTCTCAAATTTTCCGTTGGATCTTGGGAAGATGTGTTATGCTCTATGCGCTATGCGCTTGATTCCATTCTAGGGTTATTTTAGAAATTCCATGGGGTGTTACATCAGTATTAATTTTTATTTTCTGTTCATTTAAATTAAATATTAAAACTTGGAAATTTTTTAAGAATGTAAAATGTAAATGACGTGGGCAGCTAATATTGAGTGTTAGGAAATTTTTTATTTTTTTCCATTATCTTTTATGTTCAGTCTATATAGGGGTAGTAAACCATTTTTGAAAAAGTTAAATTTCAATTTAAAATTAATTATTCTCAGAATTAATATTAATATTAATATGTTTAGTTAATAAATATGTACTATTCATATTCATAATAGTTGAACAACCCAACTTATATGTTGTACATTTACTTACTTTAACCTTTGTTTTCTTTTAACTAAAATAGAAGTGGAAAGTTAATAGTCAACTTATCTAATTAATTCATTTTTCAAAAGATAAATTGGTTTTTAAAATTTTGACTTTTCAAATAGAAATTGTTTTTTTATCAATTTAAACTTTTTCAATTTGATTAGGTGGTAGAACTGAAATGGTAAATTTTAGAACTCCCTAATTACTTGGATAAACATTTTTAAAATGAAATAAAATATTAAGTTGTTATTGGATCAGAAACGTGTAAAAGTGGATTAGAAAATGTAGGTTGGAAGTTGTTTTCAATTTTTTTTTTTTTTTACAACATCACATTTATTATCAAATTTGTCTAGGATTCAAGTCTTATAATTTTAAATAATAAGTACGTTATGTAATTATTTGGTATAATAAAATAGGAATTTGATAAGAAAAAAGATAAATTAAGAACTACTTACTTGGATAGTTAAAAAATTAATTTACGTCTTATTGAAAGAGATTAATTAATCTGTATAATTTTTTTTAAAAAAAATAATGTGAATTTAAAAACTTGTCAATTCATGTAGAAGTAAGAATTTAATATCAAGTTGTAAAACTCTCTATTTATTTGGATACAGTTTCTTTCTTTCAAAATAAAAATTAATTCATTTTTTAGATTGTGACTTTTGAAGCCGTTTCATCTTAAGTTATAACTTTTTCAGTTTGTTTCATGATGGGAACTGTTAAAACTTCCTTTTAACTTGGGTGCTCACGTTTTTTATTTTTCAAAATAACTTGGGTACATGTTTTTCATTTTTCAAAACAGATATTAATTAATTCATTTTTTAGATTTTGAATTTTAAAACCATAAATCTTTATTTATTTTGAACTTTGTTCAATTTGTTTTTAAGTGAGACTGGAACGGGAAGTTTTTAAACTTCCTTTTTACTTACATTTACTTTTTTTTTTAAATAAAGATTAATTCATTTTTTAAATTGTGCATTTTCATATTGTAATTTTTTAAAAACAAAAACCTTAAAAGTTTTTCAATTTGCTTAGTAGTAGGATTATAATGGGAAATTTTAACTTCCTATTTACCTGAAACACGTTTTTTTTATAAAAAAAAATGAATAATTCTTAATTTTTTATTATTTAATTCAGTTTTATATTTTTTTTAATAATAACTAACTTATCTAACTAATTTATTTTTAAAAAAAATAAATTAATTTTTAAAATTGTAACTTCTAAAACCCTTTCTTTTTTTTCTTTTTTTTTTTTTTGTCAATTTGAAACTTTTTCACCTTTTTAGTAATTGGATTTGTTAAAAGTCCTATTTACTCGGATACATGTTTTGTATTTTTCATATTTATGAATTCATTTTTTAAATTACATGTGATCATCTTAAATGGATAAAAATGATTTAGAATAAATAAGATTGTTGAAAAAAACCATAAACATTATAATGATGCAAAAGAGAATGGAATTTGCGGGGAAATTCTCTTATATAATATACATAATAAATAATAAATGGGAGTTGGGGCAGCCAAGCAGGCAACTCTCCGTTGACGTGTTTGCTTAAGTTGTCTATTTCCTTTTATATATTATGTGGAGTTCATCAAAATATTTTGTGATTTTTTTGTCACGCCCCGGGAGAATATACTCGGCATGCTCGACACTCAGAGACTTTCGCTAGCCCCCAAGAGAACCACTTGACCTCATTATCACGTTATACTCAACAACGGAAGAATAACTCATTTGTATAGGCATAATATAAGCAAAATATAACTCTAATGTGTCATAATATATAGATGAAAATAAATTTAGATACAAAAGACTCATCAAACTCTCTACTCAAATGTCTATGAAAGATCTACTCAACAATTTAGAGTGGTGCCATGATAGGCCATGGACACCTCAGTTAAAGAAATAAAGTGTACTAGTCAACTCATAAAATAAAAGAGCGCCTCCGGACAGCAAAGAGGCTCACCAACTTCGGAAGTGTACTGATTCGGACCTCAACGATGCGCGTGCTGAAGCCCTCTATCACCTGTATCTACATCATAAAACGATGTAAGTCCAAATAGATGTCAGTACATGGAATATACTGGTATGTAAAATAGCTCAAGGAAAAGTAAAGCTCGATTCACTCACCTCGACTCAACAACTCATACTCCAATCAGTTTATGCAAGTTTAGAGTAAATCATGCTTTTAAAAGTAAGCTTAGTGAAATAGACTCAGTAGTTATAAACTCGATTTGAAAACGTCATGCTCAATCAAGGTTTTGCTTGGGAGTTTCTCTTAACCGACAACCTCATCCCACCACTTTTAATTAGATGATGCACCACGAATCAGCATCATTGCTATGCTCACCCTTAACTTTCCACGAAAAAGGGCGATCAACTCTCTCTTGGATCCAGAATAAGTGTCCACTTGCGGGATAAGAGTCCCAGACTAGCTGTAACGACTATCCTATGTTGTCAACATAGTTCTGTGGATTAAAATAGAAGTATACTCGCTCCCCACTTGGCGCTCAATACTCCTTCCAAGACTAAAATATATTTAACACGTCAATAAACTCATCATCATTATCTTATCAATCATCTCAAAACTCAACCCTCTTTCGGGTATCTCATCTCAATTACTCAAAAATTAAATCAATCAATGCAACCAATCAACTCGACTCAGACTCCAACGGTCATTTAGACTCACTCAAGTGGACTCCTCATATAGTGCATGTTAGATAGTCATGTGTAATAATATATGTGACTCAAATGCAACTTGCTCCTCATGCTTAATCATGCTCAAATTCACTCAACTCAACATGCTTAATTTACTCAACTCAACATGCTCAATTTAAGCATAAGATTTTCATAAAGACATTTAATTTAGGGCTCATGCTATTAAGGATGAAAACACATATACAAATCCCATATTAGAATACGCATGGAATGCAAGAGATTACCTCATGTAGTATAACAAGACCTTAAGATAGCTACAAGGATTTCAATATTAAAATAGCAAAGTTTCTGAAAATCTCAACTTTTTTCCCCAAAATATTGACTCAAGAAGATGAAGGGGTGTGTGAAGGAAAGATTTCACATCTTGGTAAGCCTTACATACCCGGAAATTGAAGAATAATCGATCCTTAACCAACCTTTGCTCTTGGATAGCAAACCATAGCTTCTCCCTCTTCTCCTTTTTTCTCTCGAGAAAACCCTCAAGGTGGAATGAGTGATGAATGAGCTTAGGGTTTACTTCCAAGGTTTTCTACAAGCCAAAAATGCATAGGGTTTAATAAGATAAAAGCTTGGAATGGATAAAAATGTCCTTCAGCAAAACTGTCGATATGGCCCACGAGACCCCATATACGACTCGTAGACCCTCCTACGAGTCGTAACTTCTCCTCGTAGCTAAGGAGTATGAAAATCATGGATCTCTAAAAGTTGATAGACCCTAGATTACGAGTCTAGTCTACTATACAGGTCATAACTGACCCCTCGTAACTGCAAGGGCCTTGAAACATGAAAGTTAGTACGAAACCTCATCTTACGAGTCATATTACTCTGTATGAGTCATAAATTCCTTTCATATATATGTGATCCTGAAAACTGAAATACTTGAATCCAATACGAAACCCGGTCTATGAGCCGTAAACCCCTCTACAACTTATAAACCCCTCTCTTAGCTAGCTTTTACAGTTTTCCTCAGTCATTTCCCCAGCAATCCTCTACACTTACTCATCTAAATCAGATAGGAGGAATTTACGGGGTGTTACATGTTCTCCCCCTTGGGATCATTCATTCTCGAAAGAAGATAAAGATAAGGATTTAGGATAAGACACAAATCTCCCTATGGACTTTAACAATTAGCCAACTCTCATCTCACTCATGCAATCAACAATTAAGCATTCAGCAAGTAGTGCAATCAAATAGTCATCAAATCACATCAATTCTCACTTGAACTCTAGAACTCTATCGTCTATCATATGGAAAGCGAAAAGAGGATTCAAGGAATGGAAATTTAAGAATTTAGAGGGAAATATTTACCATCAAGTCTCTCATCATCAGCAGGAAAGAATAAATGGGGATATCTGGACTTCATGTCCTCCTCTGCCTCCCAAGTAGCTTCCTCTATAAATTGTTCCTCCACAATACTTTGACAGATGCAACCTCTTTAGTTCTTAACTTTCGAACTTGACGATCAAGGATTTAGACAGGAATCTCCTCATAACTCAGGTTGTCTTTCGCTCCAATACTCTCAATAGGCACAATTAGTTGTGGATCTCCCAAACACTTCTTAAGCATCGAGATGTGGAAGACTAGGTGGATGACCTCTAACTCTGGTAGTAGCTCCAACTCATATGCCACATTGTCCACTCTTTTTATAATCTGATAAGGGCTAATGTACCTCGAACTCAACTTCTCTTTCTTTCCGAATCTCATCACACCTTTCATGGGTGATACTTTACACCTAATCATTAACCTCAAACTCTAAGTCTCTTCTTCTAACATTCACGTAGGACTTCTGTCAACTCTGTGCAGTCCTTAACCTCTCTTGAATAATCTTTACCTTCTCCATAGTTTGGTGAACCAAGTTTGGCCCAATCAACTCTACTTCACCTACCTCAAACCATCCAATCGGTGACCTACACCTCCTCCTATAGAGTGCCTCATACAGGGCCATCTGAATACTTGAATGGAAGTTGTTATTGTAACCAAAACTCTATCAAAGCCAAGTGGTCCTCCCAATTATCCTTAAAATCAATAGCACAAACTCTCAACATATCTTTTAATGTCTGAATTGTGAGCTCTACCTGGCCATCTGTCTGAGGGTGAAAAATTGTGCTAACAAGCATCTTCGCACCCAAACCCTTTTGAAAAGATCTCCAAAACTGAGCAGTGAATTGAGCTCCTCAGTCTGAGATAACAGATAAGGGAACTCCATGTAATCTAACAATCTACCTTATATATAACTGGGCATAATTTGTCGCAGTGTCAATCGTCTTGACTGCTAAGAAGCGAGCAAACTTAGTCATCCTGTCAACTATCACCCAAATCGAATCATGCTTTTTGCGGGATCTTGGTAAATCGGTGATGAAGTCCACGTTGATCATCTCCCATTTCCACTCCAGAATCTTAAAGTTCTGAGCTACTCCACATGGCCTTTGGTGCTCAACTTTAACTTGTTGATAATTTGGGAACTTGGAGACGAACTCAGCAATATCTCTCTTCATTTCACTCCACCAGTAGACTTTCCTTAAATCATGATACATCTGAAACTACTACAAAAAGTCTTTTTAATGACAAGTATTTAGTGACAATAAGTCAATTGCCGCTAATTAGTTTTTTACAATGAGATTTTAGCGACCCATGAATATTGGCTACTAAAAACCTTTTACCAACGATAAAAATACTTTGCCCGTAAAAATCACTAATTGTAAAGAAAATTCATTTTATCTTCCCCCCGCCCCCCTCCGCAATTTTTTCACAACAATTAGTTGTTCCCTCCATCCATTAATAAAAAAAAATTATGATTAAAAATCCTACATCTAATTCTATCAATCTGCTATAAATCGGTGTTTTAAACTCTTTGCCAGACTAGATCTGATCTCATAAATCACAATATCCGGTCAGCTTTGCTACTAGACTTATCCATCTCTGACCACCCTCGTTTCATAGTCAATCATGATCTTTGGTCGATGCTACTCAATTGTCCATGTCTAAATCTTCTCCTCCTCATCGTCTCCATCTTCTACGTTATTGTAAGTTTCAGATTGTTATAGGCATAATTCTTCTCCTTTAACTTTTTTGTCTATGTCAGCAAAATATTCTTCTATTCAGGTACCGAAACACTTGAGGCTAAATTAATTTTAGCGTTGTGATGTCTAACTATTGAGATTTGTGACTTGTGAAAGTAAATATTTTTTAGTGTTTGCTAAATCATAATTTGGGATATTTGACTGCGGTTGAAATAATAAAAAATTGATTAGTTTGATTCCCTCTGTTTCATTGAAATTTTTACGTTTACTTTGGATATGTTTAGTTTCTCGTAATTATTCAGAAGCTCTCCAAGTACTACTAATGAAAATTGATGTTTATCATTTGAAATTCAGATTTCTCTGTGATTGAAATTTATGTCAATTGCTTGAAAACAGAAATATATATTGCATTTCGAGGTGACTGATGTGCGAATGACAATCTAATTTAAGTTATGTATTAACATTGATGATGATTCCTTAAAGAATCATGTTCATATAGAACTTGAGAGCACAAGAATGTATGTGTGTATATATACACACACACACACACTTACAAAAATCACATAGGTATTTTGATGTTAACATCAAATTATATATGTTGAATTAACCAAAAAAAAAAAACATACTGAGAATGAGAGGAAAGTGTTCCTTCTTGTTGTCCTTTGTCAAAACTTCAACTATCAATATTTGAAGGACTTTGAATCTTATTGCTGCATAGTTGTAAGATGCTAGGAAATACAAATGCTTTTGAAATTTTAGAGGTTGAATAAGTGTGTGTATTCCAATCACTGCATATTTCCTAAAAGGCCAAGGTTTTAGGAAATCAAAATGCTTATGAAGGTTTAGAGGTTACTGAATGAGTTCTTCAGATGACTTGCTTCCTGAATGCGCTAATCTCCTTCGTAGAATTGCTGATGTACAAATTTATGTGTTAAACAAATAACTTACAATCCAAGTCCAGGGAAGGTTAATCTTGGAGTAGAGTGTATTAATCACAAGAAGATCAAGCACAACAAGAAGATGGTTAAGCTTGTTGTGTTGCAGTTCCACAAGGTGGATGATTTTGGAGAAGTTCAGAGGCTTCATAAGGAGTGCCCTAATGCTGAGTGCGGTGCTGAAAATTTCATGGCTAACCATTTTGATCGTAACTACTGTGGTAAGTGTGGGCTCACCGACATTTACAACAAGGCTGGAGGCGATTGCTTTCTATGTTTAGCAATGTCTTATCAGTTTTATATTTTTGTTGGAACGGTAATTTAGAGTTTTTTGCTTTCATCCATGGAATGTTGATATACGAGTTTGGTCATTTACAATCTTTGTTTTAGTTACTTGTGGTAAGAAACCTCCAACACCTTCCTTTCCTAAGCAAAATGGTATAGGAACAATAAATTCTCACCTTACAAATGATGATTCAGACGAGATTCGACGTTTTTGAACCAAATCTTCTAGCCAGTTCTCTGGAAAATCTGACAAGCACATACAAACACTAAAACATCCATTCCCATTTTTGCACCCTTCATTGAAAATGCCTGATTTTTCACTGTCGAAGGAATAATAGGTCATGGTCATCAACATTTGGTGCGATTACTCCATTGATTTGTATCACCTTCTTGACACTTCATAATTACTGCTCAGATAGCGAGGATTTGAGATTAGAATTGTTGAAGATCCCTCCTTGAAGTTAACTTATTAGTATGTGGTTTTAATTTAAAATATGTATTGTACTCCTCTTGGCACCTCTTTTTATATTAGAGGGACTTTATGTAAATTTCTCTAATTCATTTAACAAAAAAAATGGAGGGAAAAGATCAATATATAGGTAATTATTGAAAGCAAACATAGTTCAAGTTAGCAAAGCTTCTATAACTGTCAGACTCCTCAAGTCCTTTCGAACTTGCACCTCATGAAAGCTTAGCTTAGAACTACTTACTTTAGGTTGAATATCTTTAAATCATTCTTTTTCATATCTAAGATTTGAAGCCATATATTCTGAAACTGCAGCATACTCAGTCAATTTAAGACCACATATGTGCTCCTTTTTAGGATCTCACTCTTTTTGTTTCCCAGTTCGAAATTATGCCTATACAACTTAAAGTTTTTCAAATAGGACTATTATTAGTACAAATAAAGTGCACAGTTTTATTCCTAATACTCATATGTTTAACTCAGTAGTAATAAATGTCCTACTATCATAATATTCATATCCATTTTGTTTTAATATTTCAGGTTATGACATTCAAAAATTTTACATGTGGAAGATTCAATGTGATCAAGTGTCAGGAACTTTTTGTCTACTTTTAATAGTTTTAATGCTAAATTTTTTGACGAACATCTTTATTTTTTTTACAACTGTGAGCTATGACTGTTGCGTTCTTCTTCTGCGACTCCAGGTACTCTTCTTCTTCTTCTTCTTCTTCTTCTTCTTCTTCTTCTTCTCTTTTTGTTTTTCTGCGTCTGCGACTGTGCTAGACTAGTAGAATTTTTCTTTTACAATTTCTACTCAATTCTTTTTTTTTCCAGTTTCTGGTGTGCAACTCTTGTCTAGTTATGGTCGTTTAGCCTTGCTACACTTTGTACACCATGCCTGTTTCCATGATTAACATCCAACTGAAGTAATTCCACCTCGTTGTCCTAAAAAATCCCATCATGTCACTATGCCAATGGCTACCAACAAGAGCAACTTTAAGTTTCCTTAGTTACAACTAAGGTGACCAGTCCTTGTGTTATTGTGTCTAAGGCTCCTATGGCATATTGAAATTACACTTGAATGAATTTATTCGAGCTCCCTTTAAAGATCAGCGCTAATCAGCCCACTCTTATTTAAATGCCCAGTACACTTCTCCTACGCTGCAATCCAGCCCCATGTGCATTGATTTTAGTTCCGTCCTATGCGAATTTAATCAACTTTCGATCAATCAACTATATAGCTCAAACATACTTTATCCGTTTGGCCTTCACAAGTTCGTCCAACCTTCAATTGCCTTCGATTTCCAGTTTGCTCTCACCCAAATTCAACAATTTTTGTTCTAGCTTTTAATTTCCAATACACACTACTCATAAGCTGCTGTCCAGCCTCATCCTTCATGATTTCGATCAGTTCATTATTCAAATGTCACCTGGTTGAACTCCATTTTGTAGCCTTAGCCTTCACAAGCTTTCCAACCTGCAAATTTTCCTTTGTTCGACTACTTGGGACCCTCTCCTGGACGACCTCTTTTCACGACCAGTCAAGCACTCGTGAAAAGCAGCACGAGCCTTTAAAGGCTTCGTGCTGTGCAACTATTGTCCAGTCATGGTCGTTTAGCCTTGCTGCACTTTTTACACCATGCCTGTATCCATGATCAGCATCAAACTACAGTAAATTCCAGCTTGCTTTCCTTAAAAATCCCATCAGGTCATTACCCCAATGGCTACCAACAAGAGACTTTAAGTTTTCGTATTTACAACTAAGGTGACCAGTCCTTGTGTTATTTTGTCTAAGGCTCCTATAGTATATTGAAATTACTCTTGATACTTCTATCTAGTTTCACTTCTCTGATTATCAGTCTCTTAGTTTGGTTTTTGTTTATCTAATAACGAAATCAGAGTTATGGACTAAGGATGAACACTATTTGAGGGAGAACAAAGGAAAGATGTTGTTAATAATGGTGAAAACAGAGTTACAGTGAGGCTTTCTCATCATATATAACTAAAAGTGGGAAACTTTAAAGTGTAAAGTTGGATTACCATTTTATCCCTTCATTAAATCAAAATAATATAAAATATTCAATTTAATTTATCTAATCTAATTAATTAAATATTTTTATCTTTCAATGAAACATGTTGTAGAAAGAAATGTAAGCAGACTTTGAAATCAATGCCAGGTAGCATATTGAATACAATACAATTAATCAATTAAGCATGTTGTGAATGCTTATGATGGAAGATGTTCTAACTGTTAAATGATTTTCTTCTTGATAGGATGGAGATGAATTGACTGGTCTACATTGCTTTCGACACCTTCGTGATCAATTAGCCACTTCAATTGATTCTATCAACAAGTTAGTCTATTCGGGTTAGATTTTTAACCTGTTTCTTGGATTTGCTGACTTCATTTTATTGTGGTTTTGAAATTTTTCTAAGCACAGTTGCATCTGCCGTTGTAAAATTTGGTGTATTTATCTCTTGATAAGTTCTTGTTGAGGTGGTTGTGCTTCCAAGATAGGACTCAATACTTCATCCAACTAATAAACTAAGTTCAGGACATGGCCATCCTTTGCACAATTAATTTGCACAACTATTTCTACTCAGAATTGCAAGTTGTACCTACTGCTTTTTATTTCTTATTTCCCCAAGCACTTCTTTTGGTCGAAGGATCTATTATGCTAGTCTACATATAAAAGCCTGTTGAAACATGAAACCATGTTAAAAGGACAAGGATTACTTTAGTTCTTAACTCAAACATAAAGGACAATTTTGATTCTTTTCTCTATTCTGGTTACTAGCCTATAAGATTATATATTTATTCTGTACATAGCAGACTATTTAGCTAGATGCTTGACAGTGCAGGGTAAGTGCAGATGTGCTCTGGTATATTTTGAGTCAGAACTTCTCTATGAAATATTTCATTAGGCTTGATATAGTGAACTTTTCTAACCAAATACTGGAACAAAAATGTCGTTATTCAACTGGAAGAGGAAAATCTCAAGACACGGTAGTGTAATTCCAGTTTTTTTTTATTCCCCTCCCAACTGTACTTTTAACTATGAATACAGACAATTCTAAACATGTAATATATTTTTAACTACGACGATGAACCAATCTTTGGATTATCTCTCTATAGTTACTAAAGCCAATTACTCGTTTATAGCTTCACCTTCTTCCATAACCTCAATGTCATAGTCTGAGTAAGCATCTCCTTTTAGTAATTCACTAGTAATCTCATCTTTCATTTCAGTCAAACTGTCCTGTGTATTGGATAAATGGAATGTCTTCACTACTTGAGCCTGTGTTAGTACCCAATCCATCTTCACTTTGGTCATTGTTAGAGGATCATTTGCAGATCCATCTACCCCTGATAATTGTGTAGAGCATTGTTCTTGTTATGATCTCCTGCTGTAGCAACAGTAACACTTTTTCCTCCAACCAGATGATCTAGTGCTGCTTCACTTGTGCCAAGCTTGCAAATAGATGCAGTCGCTGCTTCTCTGGGGAAACCCATGGATATAAGTTCTTAAATTGAAGCATTAGTGGCTTGACACAATCTTTTCTTCCTAGACTCTATGTATCTGTATCAAAGAATTAGCTTCTGGATTTTTTAAGTCATCCAAAGCGTTTTGTGTGTCATTTTCATTTCGTCGAATTCACTTCTGGATTTGTTTAGTCATCCAAGTGACTTGGATCTTTGAGATTGTTTGTGATGTTTTTATCCATTACATTTTATCTTTTGACACATTTATTTTAATATTTCAGGTCCAACAATTTGATGTTCGAAACTTTGCCAATGGAAGATTTCAATATGATGAATAATTGTGGGAATTCTATGAAACATTATTTTTTGTTAATCAGTTATATAAATAATACAACTTTATTTTTTGAGTTGTGATATTATAGTTGTTGGGGTTAATTCTTTGTTTTGGTTGTTTAGATTTTATGAGATTGCATTTTACTCTATGAATTCATATTATACATTTTTTAGTATTGAAAATTTTTGTTGCCTGTAATAGGGTCCATTTGATAATAATTTTGTTGGGATTACCAGTTATAAACTCTGTAATTGCAACAAAACTTTTATCATTAAAGATTGTAAGTTTAGTGGCAATTTTATTAAAGTTATCGACTATAAAAATGAATGCTATATAAGCATAATAAATCGTTTCATATTTGATTTACCAACTATTTTAGTTGGCACTAAAATTAATGCATTTCAGTGGCAATTTAATTGCGTTTACTGACTATAAATATAGACACTATATGAGAATAACTAACTCTTCTGGATTTGATTTAACAGTCATCTTAATTGCCATGATTAATTTGTCACTAAAATAAATTTGTTTTAGCGACAATTTAGTTGGATTTACCAATTAAACAAATGGACGCTACATGAGCACAACTAACCACTTTGAATTGGATTTAGTAGCCATCTTAATTGCCACAACCAATTGCCACAAAATCGAATGAATTTTAGCGGCAATTGGGCCTAGTTTTACCAGCGCTTATTTAAATGGCCGCAAAATCCTTTGCCGACCCCCGCAAAAACAGCTATAGTTCAATGGCTAGTAAAAGCTATAACGGCTATTATTATAGCCGCTAATGCAAATTTTAATTGTTGCTAAATACCTGTTTCATAGTAGAGTGGGTGGATGGAATATTTGGAACTATGGGCCTTAGCCATGATCCTTTCTCTAACATCGTCAACATCTAGACACACAATCTACCTTGATATCTCAATACTTCATTTTTCCTTTTGGCAAAAGTCATCATTTTTCGCTTACGCACATCTTCCTTCAATTGTAGTAACACAGGATCTTGATCTTATTTCTCTTTCACCTCCACTACTAGAGATGCTGCAGACCCATTATACACATAAATTCCTCCTTTGCTTGATTCATCTAATTGAACTCCCAATCCTGCCAGTTTGTGAACCTCTTTGGCTAACCCTCTCTTTTCCTCCTCTACTTGGACGGTGCTTTCCATGGACAACCTGCTAAGAGTATCAGCAACTACATTAGCTTTACCTGAATAGTAGAAGATGCTCATCTTCTCTGCCTCAAGTTAAGCTCTTGCCATCTCCTCTGCCTCAAGTTAAGACATATTGGCAGGCCCTTGTGGTCTGAAAATACATCAATATGTGCTCCATATAAATAGTGGCACCATAGCTTGAGATCAAACACCACCACTGCCAACTCAAGTCATGAGTGGGATAATTCTTCTCATACACCTTAAGTTGTATAGAAGCATAAGCAACAACCTTCCCATTATGCATCAACACGCATCCCAATCCCTCTATTGAAGCATCACAATAGATAAAGAACCCATTTGTTCCATCCGGCAAGGTCAACACCGATGCAGTAGTTAACCTCGTCTTCAGCTCTTGGAAGCTCCTCTTACACTCGTCAGACCATTGAAACTTGACCTTCTTCTGAGTCAGTTTAGTCAACGGTGCGGATATGGAAGAAAATTCCTCAACAAACCTCCGGTAATAGCCAGCCACCCCAGAAAACTTCTTATATCGATCGGTGAGGTGGGTCTTGGCCAATTCTTAACCGCCTCAATCTTTTGAGTATCCACTCGAATTCCATCTCCAGAAATCACGTGACCTAAGAAAGCCAAATATTTGAGCCAAAATTCACACTTAGAAAACTTTGCATATAGCTCATTATGTTGAAGCGTCTGTAAAACGATCCTAAGGTGATTGGCATGCTCCTTCTCATATCTGGAATACACCAAAATATCATCAATAAACACAATCACGAATATGTCGAGATATTGTCTGAATACTCTGTTCATTAGGTCTATAAAAGTTGTGGGTGCATTTTTCAACCAAGCGACATCACCAAGAATTCAAAATGATCATATCAGGTTCGAAAAATCGTCTTCGGAATACCATATTCTCTCACTTTCAACTAACGATAACCTAATCTGAGGTCTATCTTAGAGAACATAGTGGCACCCTGAAGTTGGTCAAACAAATCATCATTCCTCGAAAGGGAGTACTTATTTTGATAGTCACTTTATTCAACTAACGATAGTCAAACACATCCTAAGGGAACCATCCTTCTTTCGCACGAACAAAACTGGAGCACCCCATGGAGAGACACTCGACCTTACGAATCCTTTCTCCAACAGATCTCTCAACTGCTCATTCTACTCTTTCAAATCAGCGGGGGCCATCTTATATGGCGGAATCGAGATAGGCTGGGTGTCCGGAAGAACATCAATTCCGAATTCAATCTTCCTATTGGGAGGAACTCCGGGCAGATCCTCAGGAAACATATCAGGAAACTTGCTCACGATCAGGATAGACTCAAGAGTAGGGGGCTCAACATCATCAGATTTAACTCACATAAGATGATAGATACATCCTTTAGAGATTAGTTTTCAGGCCTTGAGGTAAGAAATAAACTTAACCTTCGGTGCAACAGAATCTTCTTTCCACTCAATAACAGGCTCATTTAGAAACTGAAATTTGGCAGTCCGAGTTCAGCAATCAACAGAGGTATAGCAGGCGTGAAGCCAATCCATACCAAGGATCACGTCAAAATCAACCATCTCTAACTCAATCAAATCAATAAGGGTATCCCTATGATAGATTGACACCGCATAATCTCTATAGATTCTCTCAACTCGAACGAACTTATCAACAGGAGTAGAAATAGAAAATGGCTCAAGCAAATATTTAGGAAGAATCTCACATCTACTCGCCATATATGGCGTTACAAAAGAGTAAGTTGCACCTGGATCAAGTAAAGCATAGCAAAGAAAGGTAAAGACTCAAAGTATACCCATCACAACCTTTGGTGCAACCTCTTGGTCCTGTTGGTTCCCCATCGCATACAGACAGTTTGTTCCACCGCCTGCTCCTGGTGCAACACCTCTCTGGTTACCCCTTACTGGGGGGTGCTGTAGTAAAAGTCTGAGCCTTATCGCTCCATACTGGACACTCCCTTTGAAAGTGACCCGGTTGGACACACCTATAACAAGCATTCCCTCTATATCTAGATCCTCCCAAATGCATCCTACCACATCTCCTACAAGGTGGCTTCCTTTTAGAGCTAAGAGTCGCACTTGCCTTAGACTATACACCCTGTGCCCTAAAGTTTGGCTGACCGTGGGACCTTTGATGGCTCGGAGTTGGTGCACCTGGCTGAAGATGGTGCATAACTAGAAGACCTCTTCTGGAAATAGGACTTATCTCCTTTACTCTTCTTGCTCTGACTGGGTCAGACCCTATTAATCTGGCCTTCTTACTCAAATGCTCCTCTCTGTCTTTCATCTTATCTTCCTTAGTCTGTTGGGTATAAACCATCATTCTAGAAATATCCATACCCAGGATCAACAATGCCACCATGCACTCCCTCCTCATATGCTTACCCAATCCAGACACAAATTTCCTCATATTCACTCTCATATCCGAAACCATCTCCGGAGCATACCTAGACAGCTAGATGCATTTTAAGACTATACTCTTTAACGGTCATCCCCTCTTGTTTCAAATTCACAAACTCCTTAACCTTCGCCTCTCTCAACTCATGAGGGAAAAAGTGATCGAGAAAGGCACTCTTAAATTCATCCCAAACAGAGAGCTCAGTATCACCATCTTGACCTTTTTCCTACTGATTGTACCAAACATTGGCCACATCTTTGAGCTAGTAGGCAGCAAACTCAACTCCCCCAGTCTCAGTCGCATGCATGGTTTTCAGCACTTTCCACATCTCATCAATAAAGTTTTGAAGGTCCTCTTCAACCTTAGACCCCGTGAAGACAGGTGGATTCATCCTCAAAAAATCTCTCAGTCTAGAAACAGCTGTGGGCTCGGGAAAGCTAGAACTAAGGGTTTGTGAAACCTGATTCCTACTCTAGGCAGCTACCAACTAGGTGAGCATAGGAATAACTCCTCTAAAGTCGGCCTCTGAAGTAGGAGCAGGTGGAGCAGTAGGCGTCACAGGAACACCCGCAGTCCTAGGCGGTCAACCTCGGCCCCTCGTTTCCATCTGAGGAGGCATCTCTAAAGTAGGGTTCTCAGTAGTGCTAGCTGAAGCATTCCTTTGGGTTACGGTGCGTCTAGGAGGAATGATCTGCAATCGCGTAATGCACGAGTTAGAAAAGAAGTGTATAGAGTTTTCAACTCTATGGCACGAACTCAGATCACGAGAAAGGGTAACAGTTCCTAATGTCCTATAGCCTCATACTTATGAAGTATGGTGCACAACACACTCTTAAACAAGACTCTGCTAGACACGACTTCATAGACTCTCTAAAACTCTTGAATGTTGTGCTCTTATACTAAGTTTGTCACACCCTGGAAGGATACCCTAGGCGTGATCGGCACACAGAGACTATCGCTAGCCCCCGAGAGAACCATTTGGCCTCATTATCACGTCATACTCCATAGTGAAAGAAAACTTAGCTGGGTGGGCATCACGTAAGCAAAATATAAGTTTACCACGTCATAATATGTATATATATATATATATATATATATATGAAAATAAGTTTAGATGTAAGAGACTCATCAAAGCCTCTACTCAAATGTCTATGAAGCCTCTACTCAACAATCTAGAGTGGTGCCACTAAAGGACATGGACACCTCAGTCAAAGAAAGAGTGTACTAGTCAACTCATAAAATAAAAAAGCGCCTCTGGATAGCAAAGAGGGCTTACCAACTCTGGAAGTGTACTGATCTGGACCTCAACGATGCATGTGTTGAAGCCCTTTATCACCTGTATTTGCATCATAAAATGATGCAGGCCCAAATGGACATCAGTACATGGAATATACTGGTATGTAAAATAGCTCAAGGAAAAGTAAAGCTTGATTCACTCACTTCGACTCAACAACTCATGCTCAAATCAGTTTATGCAAGTTTTAAATCATGTTTTTAAAAGTAAGCTCAGTAAAATAGACTCAGTAGTTATAAACACGATTTGAAAGCGTCATGCTCAATCAAGATTTTGCTTGGGAGTTTCTCTTAACCGATATCCTTATTCCACCACCTTTAATTAGGCGATACATAACGAATCAGCATCGTTGCCACGCCTACCCTTAATTGCAACAAAAAAGGGCGATCAACTCTCTCTTGGATCCAGAATAAGTGTACAGTTGCGGGACAAGAGTCGCCAGATTAGCTGTAACGACTATCCTACACTAGCAACATAGTTCTATGGGTTAAAGTAGAAGTATATTCGCTCCCCGCTCAGTGCTCGATACTCCTCCCAAGATTAAAATATGCTCAACTCATTAATCAACTCATCATCATCAACTTGTCAATCAACTCATCAATCGTCTCATCAATTATCTCAAAACTTAACCCTCTTTGGGATATCTCATCTCAACTCATCTCAATTACTTAACAATTAAATCAATCAATGCAACAATCAACTCGACTCAGACTCTAACAGTCATTTAGATTCACTCAAATGGACTCCTCGTATAGTGCATGCTAGATAGTCATATGTAATAATATATGTGAATCAAATGCAACATGCTCCTCATGCTTAATCATACTCAAATTTACTCAACTCAACATGTTCAATTTATGCATAAGATTTTCATGAAGACATGTAATTTAAGGCTTATTCTATCAAGGATAAAAACACATGTACAAATCTTATATTAGAATACTCACGCAATGCAAGAGATTCTTCATGCAGTATAACAAGTCCTCAAGATAGATACAAGGATTTCAATATTAAAATAGTAAAGTTTTTCAAAATCTCAACTCTTTTCCCCAAAATATTGACTCAAGAAGATGAAGGGGTGTGTGAAAGAAAGATTTCACACATCTAAGTCTTGCATACCGAAATATTGAAGAATAATCGATCCTCAACTAATCTTTGTTCTTAGATAGAAAACCATAGCTTCTCCCTCTTCTCCTTTTTGCTCTCAAGAAAACCCTCAAGGTGGAGTGAGTAATGAATGAGCTTAGGGTTTATTTCCAAGGCTTTAAACAAGCCAAAAATACATGGGATTTAATAAGATAAAAGCTTAGAATGAACAAAAATGCCCTTCAGTAAAATTGTCGACAGGGCCTATTAGACCTCGTATACGACTCGTAGACCCTCCTACGAGTCATAACTGCTCCTCATAGCTAAGGAGTTTGAAAATCCTGAATCTCTGAAAGTTGATACGAGATCCTAGATTACGAGTCGTAGTCCACTATACGGGTCGTAACTGACCCCTCGTGACTGCAAGAGCCTTGAAACATGAAACATTAAAACTTAGTACGAAACCTCATCTTATGAGTCGTAGTGCTCTGTATGATTCGTAACCTCCTTTCGTAGATATGGTGATCCTGAAAACTGAAATATTGGAATCCAACACGAAACTCGGTCTACGAGTCGTAAACCCTTCTACGACTCGCAAACCCCTCTCGTAGCTTGCTTCTGCAGTTTTCCTCAGTCATTTCCCCAGCAATCATCTGCACTTACTCGTCTAAATCAGATAGGAGGAATTTAAGGGTTGTTATATTTTTTAGTGATAATTACACCCATAAGTCACTGCAAAAAATTATTTACACAAAAAATAGCCCACATTTTTTAAATTACTAAAAATAGCCATTCGGCTGAATTTTGACTATTTGATTACTTTTGGGCATTCCGCCCTTTTGTTTATTGGCCATTGGTCCACCTGTAGCTTCTTCTTCTTTTTGCTCTTTTTTTGTTTAATTGACCATTAGGCCTTCAGTTTTTTTAAAGTGTTTTCTTTTTCTTTTTCTTTTTTTTTATTTTGGTGTTTTTCGTCTTTATTTTTTTAAAATAATTTCTTTTAGTTTTTTTTTGACTCACAGTTTGACTCTATTTGGCCATTTGGTCTTTTTCTTTTTTCTTTTTTAAATAAATCTTTTTCTTATTTTTTTAGTTGCACTATGCTAATTTTTTTTTAAAAAATGTCAATATTTTTAAATTTGTTTATTTGCTCTATTTAAAAAGCTTTTTTTCTTTTTTAATTGTTTCACTTCTTTTGTGAATTTTTTTTTGTCATTTTGTTATTTATTTTTATTTATTTTATTAAGGTGGGAATGTATAATAGTCAAATAAATATCGATATAGATATATTATATAATTATTTATATAATATTGATTCATGATTATGAACCATTTATATAGTATCGGTACATTATACCTATTTATATAATAATAATGTCGATACACATTTGTATACAATGTATACAATATCGATACATGTTTACATACTATTTATATAATATTGATATATATTTATACATTATTTATACAATGCCGATATATTACATAACTATTTATACAATATTGATACACGTTTATACACATGTATACAGAATCGATACATGAAAAAAATTACACAATTATATTATTTTATATATATATAAAGCCACAACAGAATAAAAATAAAACACTTTTTTAATAAAAAATAACACAGACAGAAAAAAATACGTGGAAAAGTGTTTTCGAAAAAAGAAAAAATTTCTTTTTTTAAAAAACACAGCAAAACAAAAATAAAAT
>JAABOM020088039.1:0-29601 GCA_011800125.2 Solanum clarkiae | reverse complement strand
ATAAATCTTTTGAAAATATATTAATCAATAGATATATGTGCTTAACTAATAGTAGTATGCATATCCACGCGTTACGTGAATATATTAATTTATGATTAATTTAATTTCATGAAACATCAAGTATTTAAGCAAATGTTACATTTTTATCTTTTATTATTTTTATGTTGCACTAATAAAATAATTTTTTTCATGTTAACAATCTATTAATTCTAACTTTCCATGAGAAATATAAAATATCAAAGTTTAAGTTATTACAATTTTTTTTTGGAATACAAAAGATTCAAGATATCATTTATTGAATCAATTATAACACCCTACGAAATTACCAAAATGCCCCTAGAAAGAAATTGTGCGTATAACGCGTCTTCCCAAGCTCCTGTCATGATCCAAATCTAGGGCCTAGACGTGACTAGCGAATGTTGAACCCGAAGGGACCCCAAACAAGTCTCATAGCATATCATTACACATCTTTGGTCGCGGAAGCAATTAGAATGACAATAAGAGTTAACATGAATAAAAGAAATTGGGACTATGGGTAAACTTCCATATCATAAACATCAAGAAACAAGAGAGTCAAGAATTATAGCATAGATACAACGCATGTCCAACAACACCTCTACCATATAGATAAGAGCGGGGGCCAAGACAAGCAACCGGGCTCACCCTCATAGTAATGACAATAAGTACTCCAAAATATACAAGATGTGGTCTAAGCATAAGCATGATAGAAGATAGATATTATCCCCGGACATGAGGACTCACCAAAAGCTAACTTGAACAACCCGTCTAGCCACGTGGGGGAGGAAGATGATCAAATAGAGCTCCGGTTCCTACATGGTAACATCATGTAGGCATAGAGTATGCGTTAATACATTTGAATGTACTAAGTATGTGGGATGCAATGCAACAAGAGATAGGTATCATAATCAAAAAGCATAATTATAAGCAATAGATAGCATAATAACAATATGGCATGTATGATCAATGTTTAAGTAAATCATGCTTTGCAAATCATTAATCTTATATAGAACATAATATAAGTGTGGGAAGCAACCTCAACCGGCATAACATAAGACCAAGCGAGCTATAACTTGGAATCCCGATGTCAACCCTACACCAGAAGAAAGGGGAAAGTTACTTGCCAAGGTGAACCTCCTAATGCCTAAGTGGATCCACTAAGCCTTATGTGAATCGGGCACTTGCCACTAGTTCTTGGACTCGGGTACTCGCCTCAAGCCTGGACTCGGGTACTCACCTCAAACCCTCATATTTAGGGTACTCGCCTCTTAGAGATTTGGGGGCTCGCCTCTAATCCCTTCACCTACGGTGGCACATAGTTTTAGGACTTGGGGACTCGTCTCTAGTCCAGTTGGTGCTAAGTCTAATCCCACAGAATATATAAGATAATAATGCTTTAATAACTTGCAATAAACATAGAGACATGGCACGAGTAGTTATTAACATCATTGACCTCAAATGGTGAGCCTAACTTCAATCATAAGAATGAGTCATGATCAACATTATCCTTTCATTAACTTCAACATCAAAGGCTCACAAGAGGTATAATGTTAAGAAGAGGGCTTAATCCTGCCCTACATCATCAATATTTTCATGATTTAAATACATCTTTAGAAATCTCATAATCATCATAGAGTCACTTGAATCATAACTCAACCAATAGATCATCAAAACTTAAAGAATCCTTAAAAAGACATTTTATCAAACACTTGGCGGGTATGTAATGGTAGTGCAAAACCATGCAATTCAAGAGTGAAATCATGCTAGAAAATTCAATGTAAAACCTTCAATAGATACTTAGTAACACCCTCAAGCAGTATACATCAAAACCCTTCATCAAATCTCACATTAGATCTTAGATTCATAGCTCAAAACATGCTAAAACAATCACCATTTCATAAACTCTAACATAGTGTGGAGTGAATTTCATAATAAGTAACACCCATGAGTAAATCAATTTTAAATCATGCAATTTTAGGTAAAAGGAAGCTTGGGCATCATGGGTGAAAGGAACTCATGAAAAAAACCCACATACCTTGACTTTATAGAGTTTCTTGAAGAAGATTTCAAATGAAGACTTGAAGCTTGAAAGAAATCCTTAGATCCTGATGAGTTTTGGGACTCTTGAATCTTGAGGAGGACTTGGGGCTTGACTTGGTTTCCTTGAATTCTAACAAGACTTGAGAATAGATGGAGAATTTGATGAAGATTAGAGAGGTTTTTGAGAGGTTTTTGAGAGGTTTTTGGTTGGTTTTTAGGGCTCAAAATGACTAGATAATGAGGGATTTTCATGTATATAGGTATAGGGTTATTACCCAATCGTCCTGGAGTAAAAAGAACAATTTTTGAAATTTTTTTAACTAATTCGCATCAAGTCCGCATCACGGACCCATCATGGACAACTACTATTTTTGCGAAGCTTTACTAAAAATTATTTTTCTTGGCATGGACAAAGTATAACTTATAGGTATTCATTTTCCACATAACTTTACCCTATGAACAAGAATATGAGTTCGGATTTGCGAAATTCTGCACGAATTTTGAGATATTAAAAAAATACATCATAGGGTCCTTACGAGCTACGTAGAGGGGTGTTTAAGTATCCCCGATTTGAGATATAAGAGAATTACGATTATGGGGGTATTCCTAGGTTAGTGTGGGGCGTTTTAGCTCCAATTGAAAATTCAAGACTGGATTTGCGATCAGCACGAAAAATTTGAGTAGGAAAATGACCTTGACCCAATTTTGAAGCAACTAGGTAGGAAAATATTTTTTGGTAATTAATTTTGGGACAGTGAGAGTGCGCACCCAGGGCGCGACGCGCCTAGGACACGGACTCACACTTAAGTTTTTTTCATTTTTGATGAGAAATTGAAAGAAATAAAATTTCACGAAAAACACATGTCCGCGCCCTGTGCGCAACGCGAACATGTTGTTGAGAAGTGAAAGTTTTTAATTCTTTTGCGTGAAGGATCTTTTGCTCATTCCCTACCCTATCTAAAGTCCCAAAAGCATGTTTAAAGTTCGCTTATATCTGATTAAGGGTTTCAAAACCTATTATTCTCTAGTTCTAAGTATGTATCCTTGAGAGAGGAAGAAGAGAGGGCTTGAAGATTCAAGATTAGGGTCAATTCCTTGAAGACCATTAAGTTGTTCTTCATTCCAGGTATGCAAGGCTATCCAAAAACATGAGATTGTTCTCCTATGTGCCTAATTGATCATAGTAATGTCGATAGTTGAAGGTGATAAGTCTTATATGTAAAATTCTTGGATATTTCAGTGAAAATTATCCTTATATTAAATATTTTCTTAGATTAATAATCATTATAAACTTAATTTACTATTTAAATAGCTTTCTTGAATTACTACATTAGACACTACATGATTCCTTTGTTAAAGACTATAATAATGAATTTAGGGGTTGATGTCTAGAGCCTTGACTATATACCTGTGCTTGTGTTATGGTTTGAGTCATGAGCTGAATGTATTGATGATTGATGTTGATGAGACTGATACCCTTAGAGTCTTAAAAGGTCGAATTTAATCTAAAAAGAGATGTTCCTAATTTCTTAAGTTGATAGATGACGAGATGAGTTGATGTTCCTTGTCCAAAAGAGACTAGATGGTGAGAAATCTTGATGTTTGATGTTTATAAGCATGTCAACTACTGGGAGAAGTATCGAGCACTAAAATGGGTAAGAGTAAGTCTCACTCACACCCATAACTACGTGGCCAGCGTAGGAGAAGATTGGAGCATGACAATGGATGTTCCTTAGTCCCAAAAGAGGACTTGATGTTATTTTGGATCCATAGATAGCCATGACCTTTTACCTCGACAAGGTGTTTCGCAGATGCCGAAATGACATCATTTTATTATATCATCACCAGCTCATAGGTAATGGTTGTAGGTCCAAGAAACTCCCAGATAGGCGCCATCTTGATAGTATTCTGACGTTGATGTGATGGTATGATTTTTGATTGATTTTGATGTAATGTATCTGTTCCTTATTCTTAGATGAGATGACTATCTGATGAGTTGATGCCATTCCATGTGATACTGTTTACTTTTAGCTAGTTTACATATCGTACATTCCACGTATTGACACCATTTGGCGCTGCATCATTTCATGATGCAGATTCAGTATACAGAGGACTTCAGTAGGCAAATCATTGAGGTTCAGAGATTCCTAGCTTCAGAGACTTGGTGAATCCTCCCCTTCCTTAGGAGGATACTTCATTTTCATATGTTTTGTGTTTTTACTTTGAGTTTTGGTAGCCATGAACTATCATGGTACCTTCTTAGACCGTAGAAATAGAGACTTCATAGACATAGAGTTGATGGTTTGATATTGGGGTCTTTCCCCGTTCCTTTTAAACTGAGATCTTCATAAATTTTCTTTTTACTATGAATGTTGATGTCTAGACTTGAGGCCAATGGACCTCTTTCTTGATGTGGATGTGATGAGATAGAACTGCCCATTAGTTTGGATTTGTTTATTCATATGTCTTCCGCTAATTTTTTGACTGAACAAAGATGACGAGACCAGGTAGTTCGCTCAGGGACTAGCAATAGTCTCTGAGTGCCAGTTATGCCTAGGGTACCCTCTCATGGCGTGACAAACTTGGTGTCGGAGCATATAGTTCGAGTGTCCTAGGGAGTCTGTGAAGTCATGTCTAGTAGAGCCTTATTTATGGGTGCATTGTGCACCATACTTTATAAGCAGAAGGCTATAGGATATTAGGAAGTGTTACCCTTCTTCTATGATCTAAGTTCATGCAATAGAGTCTAATTCTATGAAAATCTTGTTCTATCGTGTGTTACATGTTTGTAGAATATGCCTCCAAAACAAACTGCTACTCATAGAGATGCCTCAGCCCCAACCGCTGAGAACCTCCAATCAGAAGTCCCTACTCAGAAGGGGATAAGAAGATAGGGTCGACCTTCTAGGACTTTTGAGGTCTTACAGGCACCCCCTGCATAACCACAACCAACCCCAACCTCAGAGGCAAAGTCTAGGGGAGCCATTACCATGCTTACTCAGCTAGTGGCCTCCCAAGGTAACAGTCGAGGTCCTCAGGCTCCTAGTTCCAGCTCATAGGAGTCCATGACTGCAACCAGGCTCAGGGACTTCTTACGAATGAACCCCCTCGCGACGCGCCCCTGTATATTTTGGGGATCGTCTTTTTAGTTCGGTCCAAGACTTCTAAGTCTTGGGCCTAAGTATTCTCAAACGTATTTTTACCTATACTTAGCAAAATTTCACCCTCATATCATCCTAAATATTTCCCAATACACTCAAATACTTAGCTATATTTTCACTCCCCAAATGCAAGTCCCAACCTTCATCCTAAGCTAAGGTTTTCCTTCAAGGTTATTCATCAAGCTTTAAGTCTCCATCTCCAATCTTCACCAAGATCATCTCTAAGCTAAGGTATGTGGGTTTCTTTCATGGGTTCCTTGCACCCATGATACCCAAGCCTTCTTTTACTCAAATTGCATGATTTAAAGTTGATTTACAAATCACTCTTGCCTATTATGAAATTCATTGCACACTATGTTAAAGCTATGAGAAATTTTGACTGTTTTGCTATATTTTGAGTTATAAATCTTTGATCTATTGTAAGATTTGATGAGAGATTTTGATGTATATTGCTTGAAGGTATTGCAAGGTGTTGATTGATGGTACCCTTAGGTACTAAGGTAGATTATATGTGCCTTGTGTTGATGGTTTGAGGGAGAAGATTCTTGATGAGGACCACAATTCTTCTTACTCTTTCAACCCCGGTTCCACCAAAATGTATAGAGACTTGAGGGATATGTATTGGTGGGGAGGCATGAAGAGGGACATTGCCAAATTCGTTTTCGATTGCCATAGTTGTCAACAAGTCAAAGCCAAACATCAAAGGCCAGGTGGCCTAACCTAAGACATAGAGATTCCCACTAGGAAGTGGGAGGTGATTAATATAGATTTTGTGGTTGGGTTTCCCTAGACTAGAAAAGGGTTTTATTCCATTTGGGTGGTGGTTGATAGGATGACGAAATTATCTCACCTTCTACCAGCTAAGACCACATATAGGGCTAAAGAGTATGCAAAGTTGTACATACATGAGATAGTAAGGTTTCATAGGGTTCTTTTATCCATCATATCGGATCGTGGTTCACAATTTACTTCACATTTTTCGAGGTATTTTCAAAGGGGTCTTGGTACAAAGGTTCACCTTAGTACGACCACCCTCAGACGGATGGCCAAGCCAAGAGAACAATTCAAACCCTTGAAGATATGCTTAGGGCATGTGTATTGGAGTTGAGGGGTAGTTGGGATGACCATCTTCCTTTGATTAAGTTTGCCTACAACAATAGCTATCACTCCAGTATCGGTATGACTCCTTTTGAGGCTCTTTATGGGATGCATTGTAGATCATCGGTTAGTTAGTAGGTTGGAGAGGTGGCTTTATTGGGACCGGATCTGGTTATGGAGGCTCTTGAGAAGGTTAGGATGATTAGGAAAAGGTTGAAGAGGGCCCAAAGTCATCAAAAATCTTATGTCTATGTGAGAAGGAGAGACCCTGAATTCAAAGTGCGTGATTGGGGTTTATTTGAAGGTTTCTCTAATTAAAGGTATGGTCCGTTTTGGTAAAAAGAAAAAGTTGATTGCAAGATATGTTGGTCCTCACGAGGTCTTGAAGAGGGTTGGCAAGGTAGCTTATGAGTTGAAATTGCCTAGTGAAATGAATTTGGTTCATCCGGTGTTTCGTTCCTCTATGTTGAGAAAATGTGTTGGTGATCCTAATGCTATTATGCCTCTTGATGTTTTGGGTGTTGTTGAGAATAGTTTGACTTATGAAGAGGTTCCAGTTCATGTTTTGGATAGGAAAGTAAAGAGATTGAGGAACAAGGGCATCCGTTAAGGTCCTTTGGAGGAACCAACAAATCGAAAGTGCTACTTGGGAGGCCGAAGTGGACATACAAAAGCAGTATCCTTATCTTTTCCACTCCACTCAAGCCTAAGGTACTAATTCTAAGTACACTATGTGATTTCAAGTCTTATATTTCAGCCCCTATGTCATTCATATGCATTCATGTTTAAGTTGACAAGTTTGATAATTTTACACTTAGGTTGAGAGTTTGAAAATAGTGTTTTAAATGTAATGTTGCATTTTAATTTGAGCTGGCTTGTTATGATCATTCTTGTCCTATACTTCTCTTTTACATTCGAGGATGGATGTTCCCATGGAGGAGATATTGAAACGACCCCAAAGAGTGCCCGAAAACCTATCTCGGAATTTTAAATTCCATATATCTCAAAATCCATTTGCTATTTCAAAAATCTGGCTTCATATTCTTGTTAAGGGGGTCCAAATTAGGTGGAAAAGGGTCTAACCCCAATTTAAGAGCGAAAGATTAGCAATTATGAAATTCTAAAGTGCGATTTCCAGAGGGGTTTTCGCGACCCCCTCACGATGCGCCCCTGTATATGTCGGGGATTATCTTTTTATTTCGGGCCATGACTTCTAAGTCTTTGGCGTAAGTGTTCCCAAACGTGTTTTAACCTATACTTAGCCAAATTTCACCCTCATATCATCCTAAACATTTTCCAATACTCACTCAAACACTTAGCCACATTTTCACTCCCCAAACACAAGTCCCAAACCCTCATCCTAAGCTAAGGTTTTCCTTCAAGATTATTCTTCAAGCTTCAAGTCTCCATCTCCAACCTTCATCAAGATCATCTCTAAGCTAAGGTATGCGGGTTTCTTTCATGGGTTCCTTTCATCCATGATACCCAAGCCTCCTTTTACTCAAATTGCATGATTTAAAGTTGATTTACAAATGGGTCTTGCCTATTATGAAATTCACTCCACACTATGTCCAAGCTATAAGAAATTGTGACTGTTTTGCTATGTTTTGAGCTATGAATCTTTGATTTATTGTAAGATTTGATGAGGGATTTTGATGTATATTGCTTAAAGGTATTGCAAGGTGTTGATTGATGGTTTTACAATGGACTTTCTTGCACGATTTCACCTCTATAATTCATGGTATTATACTACCATTACACACCCTCTAAGTGTTAAAATGTCCAGATGTGGTTTCTTGAGGAGTTGAAGGTCCAAAGCATGAGATATGATATGAATGACTATATGATGATGAAATGCGCATACGTACATGATAAATTCTATGTAAAGTGTTGTATTAGACCATGCCCAATTCGGGGGAACTAAGAACTCGGATAACCTAGATGGGGGTTTGTACTCATCAACCTAGGAAAGGGTTTGTACTTCTCCACCTGGTGATAGGACGACATCATCACTAATCTAGATGGTGGTTTGTACTCATCAACCTAGGGAAGGGTTTGTACTTCTCCACAATGGTGATAAGGCGGCATTATCACAAACCTAGATGGGGGTTTGTACTCATCCACCTAAGTGATGGGGCGGCATCATCACTAACCTACCAAAGGATTGTACATTTGGAAATCTAGCTTAGTCTCTTCTATACATATGATATCCTATATGAGCATAAGTTACTTAAGCATGTTTTACTTATTGCATTGATCATACATGTTATATTGTTATATTACCTATTGTCTATGGTTATGCATTTTGATTATGATGCCTATCTCTTGTTCCATTACATCCTACACTTAGCATATTCAAACATACTAACACATACTCTATGCCTACCTGATTTCACCATGTACGTATCATAGTCCAAGTTGATCATCCTCCTCCACGTGGCTAGTCGGTGCTATTCAAGCTAGTTAATGAGTCCTCTACTTTAGGGACCTTAGTCTATGTTTCTCCTATTATGTATTGAGACACTCTTCTTTATTGTCTATTCGACTATGAGGGTGAGCCCGATTACTTTTCCTGGCCCCCGCTCTTACTTATGTATTAGAGGTATTTGTTGGACATGTTATATATCCATGATATGCATTTGACTCTTGTCTCTTGACTATGATAATATGGAAGTGTTCTCCCTTAGCCCCGATTTCCCTATTCTTTTATCTTTTGATGCTTGACTTATTGCTTTCGCGACCAAGGATGTGTAATGATGCTCTAAGAGGCTTGTTTGGGGTCCCTTTGGGTTCCTTTTGTGTCCTGTCATGCTTAGGCCCTAGGCTTGGGTTGTGACAAGCTTGGTATCAGAGCACTAGATTGATAGATCCCTAGAGTCCAACACACTACATCGATTAGAGTCTTATTCATGGTTGTGAAGCGTACCATGACTATGAATAAGAGGTTAGAAGACACTTTAGAAAATGTTTCCCTTCTTCATGTTCTAAGTTGTGCTATAGTGTTGTGGTAAGTTTTCCCCCCAATGATTGTTCTTTTCTATGCTAGATAATGCAAAACACTTGAGGACGAAGGGCCCAAACTCCCAGAGGAGCAACCTAACAATGGTGAGCTCCAGGATGTTCTCACTATGCTTTCCCAAGTGGTGACCAAACATGTCAATCAAGGGGCCTAAGCCCCTAATGATATTACCAGGAGCTAGGGTAAGAGAATTCATGAGGATGAATCCTTCGATTTTCTATGGGTCAAGGGTGGATGAAGATCCACAAGAGTTCATTGGTGAGGTCTAGAAGTTCTTGAATATCATAGGTGTTGGGCCAAATGGAAAGGCGAAGTTGCTGGCATACTAGCTCAAAAGGGTCTCAAATATGGTATGATCAATGGAAGGTTGAGAAGGAGGTTGGTAATGCGGTTCTTTGGAAGGAGTTCAAATTGGCTTTCCTTAACTGATTTTTCCCTCTTGAGCTTGAGGAAGCTAAGTTGGTGGAGTTTATGAACTTGTAACAAGGTATTATGAGTATGAGGGAGTATGCCCTCAATTTTAATCAACTTTCAAAGTATGCTCCTAATTTCGTGGTCGATCTAAGATATAGGATGAACAAGTTTATAATGGGGGTCTCCGACTTGGTACATGAAGAATGCCGGTCCACCATGTCAATTAATGACATGGACTTATCTCGGTTGATGACTTATGCCAAGCAAATGGAGGAGGAGAAATTGAGGAAGAGAAGGGGGCATGAGGCCAAGAGGGCCCGTCTTGGGGGTAAGTTCCAAAGGGGTGGCCGATTCCATCAAGGCCATGGGTCTCACCATGCTACTAATAAGGGGTTTGCCAATGACATCCCTAGGCCTCAAGGTTTTGGTGTTATGGCTCTCATTGATGTGTGTCCTATATGTAGGAATGGTCATAAAGGCCCATGTTTGAAAGATTCTAATAAATGCTTTAGTTGTGAGTAGCTTGGGCACAAGAAGGTAGATTGTCCAAGAAACCGTGGCAAGGTCCGGGGTGCTACTGCGGTCCTATTGGGGTGAGGTGGTCCCCAAGATGGTGCCCCAAGGCACAACTAGTTTTATGCTCTACATGTAAGGAAAGAGGTTGGTGAGGTCCCCAATGTTGTTACTAGTATGTTGAAAATCTTTGACTTTGATGTGTATGCTTTGATAATCCAGGTGCCACTCTTTCCTTTGTTACCCTTTTGTTGCTAAAATGTTCCATGTCTTCTCCGAGTTGTTGCATGAGTCATATGAAGTTTCTACTCCTATGGGTTCCTCTATTATTGCTAGGAAAGTTTATGGAAATTGTCCTATTTGCATTTTGCAAAAATTGTTGCCTTGTGATCTTGTTGAATTAGACATGGTTGATTTTGATGTCATTCTTAGGATGGATTGGTTGCATGCCTATTATGCTTCTATTGATTGTAGAACCCATAGGATCAAGTTTCAATTTCCTAATAAACCCGTTCTTGAGTGGGAAAGTCAAGATGTGGTGTCAAGGGTAGATTCATTTCATGCATTAAAGCCCGTAAGTTGATCTTTAAGGGGTGTCTTTACCATCTTATGAGGGTTGAAGATATGGAGTCCAAAGTCCCTTCCACAGAGTCGGTTCTGGTCGTAAATAAGTTTCTTGATGTCTTCTCAAATGATCTTCCAGGTGTCCCTCCCGAAAGACAGATAGAATTTGGTATTGGCCTCCTCCCCGATTCTCAACCTATCTCCATTCCCCTTATCATATGGCCCCAATGGAGTTGAAGGATTTAAAAGAGCGATTAAAAGATTTATAAGAGAAAGGATTTATTAGACCTAGTCAATAACCTTGGGGTTCTGAGGTGTTGTTTGTGAAAAAGAAGGATAGGTCACTTAGAATGTGTATTGACTACTGACAACTCAATAGGTTCACTATAAAGAATAGATATCCTCTTCCAAGGATTGATGATTTGTTTGACAAATTGCAAGGGGCTAGCTTCTTCTCTAAGATTGATCATCGGTCCGAGTATCATCAAGTAAGGGTGAGGAAGTGTGATATTCCCAAGATGGTCTTCCGGACTAGATATGGGCATTATGAGTTTGTTGTGATGTCATTTGGGTTGACTAATACACCGGCTATCTTCATGGACCTAATGAATAGGGTCTTCAAACTTTACCTTGATTCCTTTATTGTGGTCTTCATTAATGATATCGTGATATATTTACATAGTAGGGAGGAGCATATGGGTCATTTGAGGGTTGTGTTGCAAAGGTTGAGGGAGGAGAGATTGTATGCTAATTATGTGACAAGTGTGAGTTTTGGTTGAAGGCGGTTGCATTCTTGGGTCATGTGGTTTTGGGGGATGGCACAAAAGTGGATTCTAAGAAAATCGATGTGATTAGGAATTGGCCTAGACCATTGACCCCGTTGGATATTAGGAGCTTCTTTGACCTTGCGGGTTACTATAGAAGATTTGTGAATAGGTTATCCTCCATTGCTTCCCCTATGACCAAATTGACGAAAAGAAGGTTAAGTTTGTTTGGATCGATGAATGTGCGAGGAGCTTCCAAACATTAAAGGATAGGCTTGTGTCCGCTCCTATATTGTCACTATCGGATGGGCTTGAGGGTTTTGTTGTGTATTGTGATGCATCTAGAGTTGGTTTGGGTTGTGTGTTAATGCAAAATGGTAAGGTCATAGCCTATGCTTCAAGGAAACTCAAAGTCCATGAGAGAAATTACCCTACTTGAATTGGATGCCATTGTGTTTGTATTAAAGATTTGGTGTCATTATTTATATGGGGTGCATGTTGATGTCTTCACCGATCGTAAGGGCCTTCAATATGTCTTTACTCAAAAATATCTCAACTTTAGACAAAGAAGGTGGCTAGAACTTCTTAAAGACTACGACATGAGTGTGCACTATTATCTGGGTAAGGTAAATATGGTGGAAGATGCCTTGAGTAGGGTGTCTATGGGTAGCTTAGGCCATGTTGATAGTGGTAGGGAGATGGCTAGGTAGGTGCATCAATTGGCTAGATTGGGGGTTACGTTGGAGGAGGTTGGTGATGATGGTGTGGTTGTTGCTGATGGGTCTAACTCTTCATTGGTTGATGAGGTGATAGCAAAACAGGATCTTGACTCCTCTTTGTTTGAATTGAAGGCCTTTGTGAAAGAGGGAAAAGTAGAATTTTTCTCCCAAGGGGGAGATGGTATCCTTAGGTACCAAGGGTAGGTTGTGTGTGCCTTGTGTTAATGGTTTGAGGGAGAAGATTCTTGATGAGGCCGACGATTCTTCTTATTCTATAAACCCCAGTTCCACCAAAATGTATAGAGACTTGAGGGATGTATATTGGTGGGGAGGCATGAAGAGGGACATTGCCAAATTCATTTCCCGTTGCCATAGTTGTCAACAAGTCAATGCCGAACATCAAAGACCGGGTGACCTAACCTAAGACATAGAGATTCCAACTTGAAAGTGGGAGGTAATTATATGGTTTTTGTGGTTGGGTTGCCCAAGACAAGAAAAGGTTTTGATTCCATCTAGATGGTGGTTGATAGGATGATGAAATTGGCTCACTTTCTACCGGCTAAGACCACATATAAGGCTGAAGAGTATGCAAGGTTGTATATCCATGAGATAGTAAGGTTGTATGGGGTTCCTTTATCCATCATATTGGATCATGGTTCAAATTCACTTCACACTTTTGGAGGTCCTTTCAAAAGGGTCTTGGTACAAAGGTTCACCTTAGTATAACCTTCCACCCTCAAATGAATGGCCAAGTTGAGAGGAAAATTCAAACCCTTGAAGATATGCTTAGGGAATGTGTACTGGAATTGAGGGGTAGTTCGGATGACCATCATTCTCCTATTGAGTTTGCCTACAACAATAGCTATCACTCTTATATCGGTATGACTCCTTTTGAGGCTCTTTATAGGAGGCATTGTAAATCACTAGTTGGTTGATTTGAGGTTGGAGAGGTGGCTTTATTGGGACTGAGTCTGGTTATGGAGGCTCTTGAGAAGGTTAGAATGATTAGGAAAAGGTTGAAGATGGCCCAAAGTCGTCGAAAATCTTATGCTGATGTGAGAAGGAGAGACATTGAATTTACCTGAAGGTTTCTCCAATGAAAGGTATGGTCCCTTTTGGTAAAAAGGGTAAGTTGAGTCCAAGATATGTTGGTCCTTATGAGGTCTTAAAGAGTTTTAGCAAGGTAGCTTATGAGTTAAAATTGCCTAGTGACATGAATTTGGTTCATCCAGTGTTTCATGTCTTTATGTGGAGAAACTATGTTGGTGATCCTAATGCTATTGTGCCTCTTGATCTTGTGGGTGTTGTTCAAGATAACTTGACGTATGAGGAGGTTCCAGTTCAAGTTTTGGATAGGCAAAAGTAAAGAGATTGAGAAACAAGGAGGTGGCATCCATTAAGGTCCTTTGGAGGAACCAACAAATTGAAAGTGCTACTTGGGAGGCCGAAGTAGACATGCAAAAGTGGTATCCCTATTTTTTCGACTCCACTCAAGCCTAAGGTGCTAATTCTAAGTCCCCTATGTGATTTCAAGTCTTATGTTTCAACCCTATGTCATTTATATGCATTCATATTTAAGTTGAGAAGTTATGATGATTTTACACTTAGGTTGAGATTTTGAAAATGGTGTTTTAAATATAATGTTGCATTTTAACTAGAGCTGGTTTGTTATGATCATTCTTGTCCTATAGGTATCTTTTACATTCGGGGTCAAATGTTCCCAAGAGGGAGATATTGAAATGACCCCAAAAAGTGCCCAAAAACTTATCTCGAAATGCTTGAAATTATAAATTCCATATATCTCAAAATCCGTTTGCTATTTCGAAAATTTGACTTAATATTCTTGTTTAGGATGTCCAAATTAGGTGGAAGAGGGTCTAAACCCTATTTAAGAGCGAAAGCTTAGCAATTATGAAATTCCAAAGTGCGATTTCCAGATGGGTTTCCGCGACCCCCTCGCAACGCGCCCCTGTATATTTTAGGGACTATCTTTTTAGTTCGGTCCAAGACTTTTAAGTCTTTGGCCTAAGTGTTCCCAAACATCTTTCTACCTATACTTAGCCAAATTTCACCCTCATATCATTCTAAATATTTCTCAATACTCACTCAAACACTTAGCCATATTTGCACTCCCCAAAAACAAGTCCCAAACCCTCATACTAAGCTAAGTTTTTCCTTCAAGGTTCTTCTTCAAGCTTCAAGTCTCCATCTCCAATCTTCACCAAGATCATCTCTAAGCTAAGGTATATGGGTTTCTTTCATGGGTTCCTTTCACCCATGATACCCAAGCCTCTTTTTACTCAAATTGCTTGATTTAAAGTTGATTTATCAATGGGTCTTGCCTATTATGAAATTCACTGCACACTATGTTAAAGCTATGAGAAATTATGACTATTTTGCTATGTTTTAAGCTATAAATCTTTGATCTATTGTAAGATTTGATGAGGGGTTTTGATGTATATTGCTTAAGGGTGTTGCGAGGTATTGATTGATGGTTTTACAATGGATTTTCTTGCATGATTTCACCTCTATATTTTATGGTTTTATACTAGCATTACACACCCTCTTAGTGTTTGATAAAATGTCCGGATGTGGTTTCTTGAGGAGTTGAAGGTCCAAAGCATGAGATATGATGTGAATGACTATATTATGATTAAATGAGCTTATGTACATCAAAAATTCTATATAAAGTATTACATTAGACCATGCTCAATTCAGAGGGACTAAGAACCCGAATAACCTAGATGGGGGTTTGCACTCATCAACCTAGGGTAGGGTTTGTACTTCTCCACCTGGTGATGGGGAAACATCATCACTAACCTAGATGGGGGTTTGTACTCATCAAATTAGGTAAGGGTTTGTACTTCTCCACCATGTTGATGGGCCAACATTATCACAAACCTAGATGGGGGTGTGTGCTCATCCACCTAAGTGATTGGGCGGCATCATCACTAACCTACCAAAGGGTTGTACATTTGGAAATCTACCTTGGCATCTTCTACACATATGATATCCTATATGAGCATGAGTACTTAAGCTTTTACTTATGCATTGATCATACATGTCATATTGTTATATTATGCCTATTGTCTATGGTTATGCATTTTGATTATGATGCATATTTGTTCTTGCATTGCATCCTACATACTTAGCACATTCAAACGTACTAACACATACTCTATGCCTACATGATGTCACCATGTAGGAACCAGAGTCCAAGTTGATCATCCTCCTCCACATGGCTAGTCGGTGCTATTCAAGTTAGTTAGTGAGTCCTTCTTTTCGGGGACCTTAGTCTATGCTTCTCCTATTATGTATTTAGACACTCTTCTTTATTATTAATTTGACTATGAGGGTGAGTCCGGTTACTTTGTCTTGGCCCCCGCTCTTATCTATGTATTAGAGGTGATTTTTGGACATGTTATATATCTATGCTATACGTTTGATTCTTGTCTCTTGACTATGATGATATGGAAACGTTCTCCCTTAGCTCCGGTTTCCCCATTCTTTTATCTTTTGATGCTTGACTTATTGCTTCCGCGACCAAGAATGTGTAATGATGCTTTAAGAGGCTTACTTGGGGTCCCTTTGGGTTCCCCTTGCGTCGTGTCACGTTTAGGGTCGTGACAGGTAATTTTAGTAAACTTCATCCGGGCAAGTGTCGTGTGGGCACGGATGCTTGCAACATATGTGGACAGACCGATCACTTCCAATATGAGTTCTCGAAGAGGAGACAAGGTGAAGAAAGCAGTAGAGAGTTGTTCTCCACAACACCCCCAACTGGCAGTCATCAGAGGGGTACTACTACAGGTACAAGAGGCGGGATAAATCGTCTTTATGCCATAGGTGATCGCCAGGATCAGGAGGCAACACTAGATGTTGCTATGGGTATGCTTCGAGTCTCTACTTCTAATTGTTATGCATTGCTTGACCGGGGTGCCACTTTGTCTTTTGTAACTCCACATGTGGCTAGTAGATTTGGGATCCTTCTAGAGTGTCTGTCTGAATCCTTTTTTGTTTCCACTCCCACGGATGAGTCTATCTTAGCTGAGAGGGTTTACAAGGACTGTGTAGTATCTCCCTATCATAGAGATACCTTGGCTGACTTAGTAGAATTGGAGTTGGTTGACTTTGATGTGATCCTTGGCATGGACTGTCTTCATGCCTGTTATGCCTCCATTGATTGTAGGGCTCTGATTGTTAAGTTTTAATTCCCTAATAAACCTGTCTTAGAATGGAAAGGGAGTTCTATTGCACCTAAGGGCAAGTTTATATCCTATCTTAGAGCCAGAAATCTAATCTCTAAAGGTTGTATTTACCACCTCGTGTGGTTGAGTCTGATGATGTTGAGTTCCCCACTCTAGAGTCAGTACCGATTATAAATGAGTTCCCAAAAGTGTTTCCTCAGGATCTATTTGGAGTTCCTCCTGATAGGGATATTGACTTTAGGATTGATGTTCTCCTTGATACCCGACCTATCTCAATTCCACTTTATAGGATGGCCCCCACTGAATTGAAAGAATTGAAAGATCAATTGAAAGACTTGCTAGAGAAAGGTTTCATGAGGCCTAGTATTTCTCCTTAGGGTGCTCCTGTCCTATTCGTGCGTAAGAAAGATGGGTCTCTCAGAATATGTATAGATTACCGGTAACTGAACAAGGTCGCAATAAAGAATAAGTATCCTCTCCCCAGGTTAGATGATCTGTTTGACCAACTTCAGGATGCCTCTTGTTTCTCCAAGATAGACCTCAGATCGGGTTACTATTAGTTGAAGGTGACGAAATGTGATATTTCAAAGATAGTCTTTAGGACAAGGTATATCCATTTTGAGTACTTGGTCATATCCTTCGGGTTGACTAATGCACCTGCAGCATTCATGGACTTGATGAACGAAGTATTCAGACTGTATCTTGATGTGTTCGTGATTGTATTTATTGATGATATCCTTGTATATTCTAAGAATGAAGAGGAGCATGCTAATCATCTTAGAGTGGTTTTGCAAACTCTCAAAGACCATGAATTGTATGCAAAGTTTTTGAAGTGTGAGTTTTGGCTCAAGTCCGTGGCCTTCTTAGGTCATGTTGTCTCGGGTGATGGTATTCGAGTGGATGCTCAGAAGAGTGAAGCGGTTAAGAACTAGCCCAGACCTATCTCTCCCACTGATATATAGAGTTTCTTGGGGTTGGCGGGCTACTACCACAGATTTGTTGAGGGGTTTTCTTCCTTGTCTTCACCATTGACCAAGCTAACTTAGAAGAAGGTCAAGTTTCAATGATCTGACAAATGTTAGAAGATTTTTTAAGAGTTGAAGACCAGATTGACTACAACACTTGTTTTGACATTACCCAATAGGACGAAAGATTTTGTGATATATTGTCATGCATCCAGAGTTGGACCGGGTTGTGTGCTAATGCGGAGAGGGAAGGTGATAGCCTCTGCTCCCAGACAACTTAAGATTCATTAGAAGAACTATCCCACTTATGATCTTGAGTTGGCGACAGTAATGTTCGTATTTAAGATATGGCACCACTACTTGTATGGAGTACATGTAGATGTATTCACTGACCACAAGAGCTTGCAATATGTCTTCAGTCAAAAAGAGCTCAACTTGCGGCAAAGGAGATGGCTGGAGTTGCTCAACGATTATGACATGATCATTCTCTATCACCTAGGTAAGGCTAATATTATTGATAAGGAGAATAATGAAGGTGGGGTCAATTTTCAGAATAGGTTTGCTTCATCCTTAGTTTCTGAGGTGAAGAAAAAGCAAGACCAAGACCTTGTCTTGTTCTAATTAAAAGAACTGGTTCACAAGCAAAAGGTGATAGTTTGCTCCGAAGGGGGAGATGGGGTGTTGAGATACGAGGGTAGATTGTGTGTGCCCGATATTGATGGTGTTCGAGAAAGAATCATGTCCGAAGCTCATAACTCTCGATATTCTATCCATCCTGGCTCCACCAAGATGTACTACAACTTGAGAGAAGTCTATTGGTGGAATGGAATGAAGAAGGACATTGCTGAATTTGTCTCTAGGTATCCCAATTACCAACACGTCAAGGTTGAGAATCAAAGGCATTGTGGGTTGGCTCAGAACTTTGAAATTTCATAGTGGAAAAGGGAGATGATCAATATGGATTTCATTGCCGGTTTACCACGGTCTCGAAAGCAACATGACTCGATATGCGTTATCATAGATAGGATGACAAAGTCAGCTCACTTCTTGGCAGTCAAGACCACTAACACTGCAGAGGAGTATGCTAAGTTACACATTCATGAGATTGTAAGGTTGCATGGAATTCCCTTGCCTATCATCTTGGACAGAGGAGCTCAGTTCACCTTCCAATTTTGGAGATCTTTTCAAAAAAGATTGGGTACGAAGGTAAATCTGAGTACCGCCTTCCATCCTAAGACAGATGGTCAGGCAGAGTGCACCATTCAGACTTTTGAGGATATGTTAAGGGCATGCGTTCTTGACTTTAAGGGAAATTCGGACAACCACTTTCCATTGATCGAATTTGATTACAACAATAGTTATCATGCAAGTATCCAGATGGCTTCTTATGAAGCTTTATATGGGAGGAGATATAGATCACCGATTGGGTGGTTTGAAGTTGATGAAGCTGAATTGGTTGGACCTTATCTTGTCCACCAGTCCATGGAGAAGGTGAAGGTTATTAGAGAGAGGTTGAAGACTGCACAGTCGCCAAAAGTCCTACACTGATATGAGAAGAAGGGACTTGGAATTTGAGGTAGATAGTTGGGTGTACTTGAAGGTGTCACCTATGAAGGGTGTCATGAGGTTCAGGAAGAAAGAAAAGTTAAGTCCACGCTACATCGGACCCTATCAAATTGTGAGGAGGATTGAGAAGGTCGCTTATGAGTTAGACTTGTCTTTCGAGTTAGACGAAATTCATTTAGTATTCCACGTTCGATGCTGAAGAAGTGTTTGGCAGATCCTGCTTTGGCAATCCCTATTGAAAGTACAGAGGTAAAAGATAATCTATTCTATGAGGAGATTCAGTTCAAATCCTAGACCACAAGTTCTTAAGCTGAGGAATAAGGAGATAGCCTCCGTCAAAGTTCTATGCAGGAATCAATTTGTGTAAGAAGCTACATGAGAAGCTGAAGAAACTATGAAGATCAAACATCCGCACCTATTCATACCAAATGACGATGATGTCGAAGGTAATATCCTTATCCTTAACTTTATTGAAGTTTCCACTCTTGAGATGATGTGCATATTCTATTCTTGAGTCTAATATAGAGGTTATAAAGGGTGAGAGATAATTGAGAGTTCAAGAGTTTCGAGCGAGAATCGAGATGAGTCTTGAGTCTACTCGTGCCTAAATCCTACCCTTACTCATCATTCGAGGACGTGATCCCAAGGGGGAGATGATGTAACACCCTGCAAAATTACACTACAAGAAAAACCTTATTTAAGACCAATATTCAGGGACGAGGTAATAATCTTGTCTCTAAAAGTATATATATTGGGACGAGATTATGCTCCGGCCCTTATTTGTATATCTTATTACGAAGATATTAAATCTAGTCTCTAAAGAACTTACTAACTGGTCCCAAATGGTAATTCTCTCTTTATATCTCTATTCTTTTCTTCTTCTATTTATTTTACTTTTATTTTTATTATATTTACTATAGAGAAACGCCAAGATGGGACGACCTAATTTTACACTAACAAATGAATTGATTTCAACTCCAAATGCAAGATTTCTGGAACTATCGATCTTCTACAAGCATTTGTCTTCTATTTTTCAGACACCAAAGGAAAGATTTCAATACTCGAAAGTTTTACGGTGATGTCGGTGGAAGCACGACCGTCGTCTGTAGTGGTGGATCCGTTGTTGAAGGATCTAACTAAGAAGAAACATAATTTCCAGGGAAATGTGGTGTCGCTTGCGGTGGAGCTCAAGGAGGTTCGGAGCCATCTCGCTTGTTAAGGACGGTCTTTTGTTCGGGAAACCCTAACCAGACAGGTCAAATTGATTTTTGATTTATCGTCTTTTCCTATGTGAAGTAGGTTGAAGTTTGGGTCAGGTGATTCTTGGACTTGGTCTGATTGTTGTGTGTTTATTATTGTTTTTTTACATGAAGCAGAGAGTAAAGCTAAGAAAATGGAAGAAGCGATAAACAAATTGCAGAAGAATTTGGAGGAGAAGAATGGTCAGCTTCAATTTTCAACTTTAAATACTGAGAAGGTAATAGATTTGAGGTCAGTTCTTGAATAATTGTGCATCTTTTGTTCGATTTGAGAGTAATTTAGTGGGTTTAGATACTGGGATGACCAACAGTACAATAGTAATTTCGCAAGGTTAAATGAAAAAATCTTCTACAATACAAACATCAAGACTAATTTTCAGCAGCAAAACACTCATCTCAAACACCGACACTTCCAGCATCAGACTAATTTTCATCATCTAGTTTTTCAGCTGACTCACGAATGTCAGACTTCAGAGGAAGCAGATAGTACTACTCATAAAGACTTTTTGCCTTTCCCTTCAAGAGTTGACCTTTTCCTTTTCCTTTGCCTTGATAGATTGCTATAAAGCACATTACTAGATTAGAAAATGGTTAAAGAGTCAAATTGTAGAAACTTTTGATTTTGTATCGTTGCATCAGAAAAAGTTATGTGCTTCAGCTGGTTAGTCCTAAATGAATCTAGAATAATCTTAGCAGAAGGAATTTCCTACTAGCCAACAGATACTACATATGCTTTCCAACACCGAGACAATCCATCATTACCCAGTTGCAACAGACATTTGGAACATGTTTCTAAGTCTTTGTCGATTGAAATGTACTATGCCACATACTGTCAGAGATATTTATGAATCCTGGGCTTCGAAGAAGTTGATAAAGCCATCAAGAACATCTAAATCATGGTGCTTGCTTACATTTCTTGGTGCGTTTAGACTGAAAGAATCATAGATGTTTTGACGGAGTGTCGACTCCGAGAGACTCCTTAGAATCTGGATGTTTGGCTAGCCTTTTTAGTTTTGGAAATCATTCCCAAGTATGAGTCGTTTGTGTTTCATTGCAGACATCTTCTCTCATTTATAATTCCTGCATCTTCTTGGTTCCTCTAAGGGTATTTCACTTATTGCATAATTATATATACAAAAAAATTATTGCTCGAGTCCTTAACATCAGATTGGTTTTGACCAATATGTTTGCTGACTTTTACAATCTATGAGACTTGTCAAGTTTAGTTCTCATATTGGCTCGAATATATTGATCTGAAGGGTGAGAGAAAGTTCTCGCAAAATCTTTAGTTTTTGTATATCCGAGTTGGCTAATTTAGTGGTTAGATTTGACGTTTCATTTGAAAGATTAAACAAGTAATATTGTTCCCTCATGATTCTGTTCGTTTTCTTCAGCTTGCAATTTTGCTAAAGGCAGATGGATTGTAGACAGAAGATGACCACTACACTCTGGGTTTAAATGTAAGCAATGGTTATCAAATATGTGGGCTTGCAGACTAACCCAACGTACTGACTTTTCCTATGAGGGATATCGATGGCAACAAGAAAATTGTGAGATGACAGACTTTAACAGTTCAGGATTCTTGAGAAGGTATTCATCTCTTTTTTATACATCTCTTTTTCTTAATCACTTCAATCTGACTCAGTCGTAGTAAAGCGAGGTGGTGAAATACATGAGTGATGAATTATTCTGGTTGGCTCTCTGAAGTTTGAATTTAGTTGCTAAGTTTGGATATCATCACACACTGAATCAGACATTCAGAAGAGTCCGTTCTGCAGCCAACATTGTGGTCCCTGGTGTGCTATGAGATAGATAGAAATAAACATAGTAAGAGGTATTGCAAAGGGATGCCCTACCTGAATGGGCCACATATAGCCACAGGGTGATCCAAGAGGTGTGTACGTGAATGACTCATGTCGTTACGTACTCTAGGCAGTGGTTTCGGACCTAGTCGTGAATGTTTTGTTAGAGTAAGTGCTTTTGGGCACAAGGAGAATGCCATAGAAGCTTGCAGAAGATTCAAGGAATTGTACAACTGGTTTACCTGCATATTTATGTGAAAATATGCACCAGGTAACACTTCTTACCTTATGAGGCTTCATTGAAATGCTTTCTCTTGAGTACTCAATTTTGACACTGTATGGAATTTGTTGTTTTTGGAAGAATAAAGTTTATCCTGTGATTGCTATGATTAGTTCCTCATTATGAAGTTTGACAGGGATGTCCACATGGTCTCCACTGAATCATCCATTTTGCTTGCTAATGCTTGTGAGTTTTTTTATTCTGGAACTCACCCTTCGTTCTTGGCTTTACGCAGAGGAAAACCAGACACACACTCTGCAGAAGGACCACCTCACCTCCGCCATCCCGCGAACTGACACTTTCGATTTCCTTCTTGATGTTGTTCCTGGAGATGATGGAGACGCTATTACTGAAGGCTCTACTACAAGTTGTGTTCCGTTCGATGGTTGTGACATTTTTTATACATGGGAAATTCTGGTGCTTGAACTCAATACGATGTATTATGGTGCATATTGATATATATATATATAAATATTTGATAACAAGGTTTCGATAAGTGTCTAAATATGATTTTTAGGACCAGCAAACTGGTCATTGAAGTTCTTTAAACACTGATTGGTAAAAGTTCTTTTAGGATCAGTTTTTTGCTAATCAGGGACGAGAAATATGATCGTAAAACAAATTTAAGGACTAGTTTTACACTGCTCCTAAATACTTTTTAAGGACTAATCAATCCATCTCGTCCATATGACCTTTAGTGAAGAAGGCTTTCTGGACGGGTTGACGACCAGATTTTCTGATCCTATTGATCTTTTGGGACAATAAACTCACTTTTAGGGACCAGTTTTCCCTTCGCTATTGAGCATTTTTCTTCTAATGTTACCAAAATGCCTCTAGAAAGTAATCATGCGCATAACGCGTCTTTCGAAGATTTAATGGAAAATCTGAGATCAAATTTGCGATCAGCGCAGAAAATTGAATGGGAAAATGGCCTCGACCCGATTTTAGAGCAATTGGGTTGGAAAATAATTTTTGCTATTTAATTTCAGGACAATGAGAGTGTGCGCCCAGGATGCGACGCGGACTCACACTTAAGTTCTTTTTTTATTTTCGACGAGAAATTGAAAGAAACAAACTTTCGCGAAAAAACACATGTCCACGCCCCTGGCGCGGCGTGGACATGTTGTTGCAAAGTGAATTTTTAGTTCTTTTGTGGGAAAGGTCTTTTTGTCATTCACCACCTTATCCTAAGTCCCTAAAACATGTTTAAAGGTCGTTTATATCCGATTAAGGGTTTCAAAATCCATTATTCTCTAGTTCTAAGTGCATATCCTTGAGAGAGGAAGAAGAGAGGGCTTGAAAGTTCAAGATTAAGGTCAACTCCTTGAAGACCATTAAGTTGTTCTTCATTCCAGGTATGTAAGACTACCCAAAAACATGAGAGTATTCTCCTATATGCCCCATTGATTGTACTAATATCGATAGTTGAAGGTGATGAGTCTTATATGTGAAATTCTTGGATATTTCAGTGAAAATTATTCTTATACTATAGATTTTCTTAGATTGATGATCATCACAAACTTAATTTACTGTTTAAATAGCTTTCTTGAATTACTACATGAGACTCTACATGACTCATTTGATAAAGACTATAATAATGAATTTAGGGGTTGATGTCTAGAGCCTTGACGATATACCTGTACTTATTTTATGGTTTGAGTCATGAGCTGAATGTATTGATGATTGATGTTGATGAGATTGATACCCTTAGAGTCTTAAAAGGTCGAATTTAATCTAAAAAGGAATGTTCCTAATTTCTTGAGTTGATAGATGACGAGATGAGTTAATTTTCCTTGTTCAAAAGAGACTAGATGATGAGAAATCTTGATGTTTGATGTTTATCAGCATGTTAAGTCCTGGGAGAAATATCAAGCACCGAAATGGGGAAGAGTGAGTCTCACTCGCACTCATAGCTATGTGGCTAGCGTAAGGGAAGATTGGACCGTGAAAACGAATGTTTACTTAGTCCTAAAAGAGGACTTGATGTTATTTTGGATCCACATATAGCCACGCCCTTTTACCCCAACAAGGTACTGGATGGATGCTGCAACAACATCGCTTCGTTTTATCATTACCGGCTGATAGGTGATGGTTGTAGGTCCGAGAAACTCCCAGATAAGTGTTATCCGGATAGTATTCTGATGTTGATATGATGCTATGATTCTTGATTGATATTGCTGTGATAATATTCATTTCTTATTCTAAGATGAGATGAGTATCTGATGAGTTGCTGTCATTCCATGTTATACTGTTTGTTTTTAGCTCATTTTACATACCATACATTCTATGTACTGAAGTCATTTGACGCTGTATCATTTCATGATGTAGATTTAGTAGACAGAGGACTTCAGTAGACAAATCATTGAGGTTCAGAGATTCCTAGCTTCAATGACTTGGTGAGTCATCCCCTGCCTTCGGAGAATACTTCATTTTCATATGTTTTGAGTTTTTACTTTGAGTTGTGGTAGTCATGGCCTGTCATGGTACCTTCTTAGACTGTAGAAATAGAGGCTTCATAGATATACAATTGATGGTTTGATGTTGGGGTCTTTCCCCTTTCCTTTTAAACTGATATGTTCATAAATTTCCTTTTACTATGAATGTTGATGTTAAAATTTAAGGGTTATGGCCCTACTTCTTAATATAGATGTGATGAGACAGAACTGCCCACTAGTTTGGATTTGTTTATTCTTATATCTTCCGCTAATCTTTTGACTGAACGAAGGTGACGAGGCTAGGTGGTTCGCTCAGGGACTAGCAATAGTCTCTAAGTGCCAGTTACGCCTAGGGTACCCTCTCGGAGCGTCACAAACTTGGAATCATAGCAGAGAGTTCAAGTGTCCTAGGGAGTCTATGAAGTCGTGTCTAGTAGAGTCTTGTTTATGGGTGTGTTGTGCACCACACTTTATAAGCAGAAGGCTATAGGACTTTAGGAAGTGTTAGCCTTCTTCTATGATTTGAGTTCGTGTGATAGAGTCTAACTCTATGAAAATCTTGTTTCAATTCGTGCTCTACATATTTGCAGACTATGCCTCCAAAACGAACTTTGACAGTTGTTATGAACCTACATTATTATTCTTATATATTTATTTTTTTTATTCCCCTTCCACTATTTTTGTCCTGTTACTATTGAATATTCTAAAGTCTCTCAAATAACTAAACCTTCTAAAGTATGCAAAATATATTTTTGTGTGTTTATTAAGAAAATCGACTTTTTTTTAGTGTCTTCTTCAAATTTCAAGTACAATAACAAATCAATACTCCCTCCGTTCCAATTTATATGTCACATTTAATTTTTCGAGAGTCAAACTAATTTGTCTTTGACCATCAAATTTTCGTATATGTTTTAAATATTTTGAATTATCAATTATCGCAACTTGTAATACTTTTTATTAGTTTGAAAATATATAAATTTCATTTCAAAAAATTCTAATGCACAAATTCAAAGATTCCATGCGCAAATTCTCAGTCAAACTCAAACTGTTTGACTCTCGAAAAACAAAAAGTGACATATAATGTGGAATAGAGGGAGCAATATTAATATTAATATATTAACTTATCATATTCAACACAATACTATTTCAATATTATTATATCGGCTTTTAAATATTTTAAGTCATATTTAATTATTCTAACTTTATATTATACGTTTCATTGAAAATTTAATTTTATTACCTTCTTAGTTAATGAGGTCCGTGTAAATCCTACTATCCGTTGACCTCATTTATAAAAAATTTCATTAATTATGTTACAATTATTCAGTTTATATATGTCATTGAAAAAAATATGACTTTTCTATAAGTTTAATTTTAAACCTCCCAAATTTGTTGAGACGATATGCGAGAACTTACCAAATTTTGTAGTATTCTAATTTAAAAATTATTGGATAAAATCATTTATTTTAAATATCGAAATAATATAACAAAAGTTTTATTTTTTTATAAATAAAAAAATTTAACATATAACATGACCCACCATTTTAGTCCAAACTTTCGCGTTCTCTTAAAATATATAACATGATTTCTTAAAAACAAAAAAGAAAGATATTTTCTTAAAGAGAATATTTAACTTATTACTTTCTTCCGATTAATATTTCTATTTTTGTAAAAAAAATAAATAAAAGAATCTTATTTCTATCAATATAAAAATTTAACCATAGACCTAACAAAGTATATTATTTTTAGTATTTTACTGTACTACAAATTAATAAAATTGTTTTATTAAATTATATTTTAATACCACATTTTTTTCAACGATTCAATGCAATCTTACATGTTATATGAGATCATAATTTTATAATATAATTGTCGAATAAGTGAACATAAATACACATACAAATAAAAAATTATACATGGAGCAAATTTTAAGACACAATTTTTAAAATTTTTATATCTCAATTTAAATACATAAATTTAAAAAATATTTTTGCATTACTAAACGTTGAGTAGATGTAAATATTATAAACTTTAAATTCACTTTTTTAAAAAATAAAAAATTGTAGAAGCAATTATCTCTAGAAATATTTTGTGGAAAAATAGTTAGATCAAAATAGGATTTGAAACTGATTTTTATTTAAGAAAGTGCATTTTTTAAAATTGAATATTTTGAAATTGTAGAATTTTATATTATTGGTGATGACATTTATATTCAAGAAAGTGTGCTTTTGAAATTTATTACATTAATTCAAAATTTATAAAAATTAAATAAATTTGCAAAAGTTGGAGAAGTCCAGCCATTACAAATTTTCTTCAATTGCATTTGACTTCCACAGTTTGGTAAACGTCCTTAAAATTAAATCTATAAAAAATAATTATATTGAACAAAGTTTAAAGTTAATATGTTATGTCATTAAGAACTAAGATAAATTCGAATAAATAACCCGTAATTGAAAAGATATTTTAAAAATATTTATAGAAACAATATTATTGATCGATTTGATATATATATATATATATATATATGTATAATATTATAATATAAAAATACAGATTTATAGTACTAATAAGTTGTATATATGAAAAAAAAAATCTATACATTTGTAGGTTTAAAGTTGTTTAGTCTTTACCTTCATAAACTTTAACAAATTAGCAAATGTCACAATTTTGGCATATTTCATATTACTCTTATTCTCATTTTAATTTTTATTTATCTTCTGTTAAAGTTGAAAACCTGCACAAAAATAAGAGAGATAAACTAATATAGTAAACAAATTTATAAAATTAAAATACATACTTTTGCCCATTACTTAGAAATAATTTTGATTTATATTTTTACACCAAGAATCATCCAAGCATTTAAATCTCACTCTATGAATTCGATGACATAAGGACTAAAAAGAATATAAAGATTAGCACTTGAATTTCAACAATTTTAACTTAATGAGGCATAATAGCTATAGATAAAATAAGACTTCAAAGAGAAGAAATATCAAAAACTTTATACCAAAGAAGTATCACTATTGGATAAATATGGATTAGAACAAATAGTATAAAGTTATATAATGATGTTTCAGCATTTTAATACATCAAAATGAATCTAGTAATGACAGTATGATACAATATTTTTGGAAAAAGATAAACTTAGAATCAAGAAAAATATTATAATTGCGTATTCAATTTATCAAAGTATGTCAACTCAAAAATTAAAAAAAAAAATAGAATCTAAACCCAGAGCATATATAATTTGTCTTCCATCAAGCTATAAAACAAAAAAATAGTCGTGAGTTATAAAAAATCTAACAAATCAATTAAGACATATAATTATAAAATGGAGGAATCAAATGGCTAAATGGGTTAATGGTTACCTTTATTATAGGACTTCAAAAATAAGAGGTGGTTGCATATTTGAGCACAACCGTATTTACAGTTTGCTGTTTTCTTTCTTTACTTTTTAATTAAATTTTTTTTTTTTTTTGCATTTTTTTAGATTTAAGTTGATTTTTTAATTCAATATATACTCTCTTTGAAACGAGTAAAAGACTACACCGTGCATGGAGCAGTTTCAACCACATTTTTAAAAAAACATTTTGTCCCTTTTTTGATTTTATGTTATTAGTCCTTTTTTAGAAAAAAAAATTAAAAAGTATCATTATCTTTTAAATAGATTTTCAAATTTAAAAAGTTTTTATAATTTTGATTTTTTAAAAATTAATAAATCTAATATTTTATGGTGCTGCCATGTGGTATTACGGTAAGATAATAATTCTTTACCAATTTAAATTTAAACATGTGTTATAATAAGAAAAACTATTTAAAAAAAATTGGAGATTTTTTGGCCTTTGAGGTTATAACAATAAAAATAATAATATCTTTGACATATTTAAAAAGTTCAAAATCTCTCATAACCAACTACTTTTTCAAGTAGTACTATTTCAAGTTAAAAGTATTTCAAATTAAGTCCTAAATTAAGTAAAGTAATTAATTAATTCTGAATGCATATCTTATACGTAGAGGCACAAAAAAGTCCATAATTTATGTAAATTAGATTGTATGTGAGTTTGCAAAAGAATTATTGACAAAAATCAATACAACCAAAAAAAAAAAAAAAAATTCACAAAATGTAAGAAAAATGGCTAAATTCTCATATTACTATAATTAAGGGAAAATAAATAATAACAAACTGAACATCTATATATAATAGTTATCTTTTAAACCAAAAAAAATCTTGAATGTGAAAGAAATTGCAATAAATATAAAGATACATACTTTGCAACAAATACAAACAAAACAAATTTTCTTCAATTTTAACCAAGCATTTGACTTCCATTATTAGGTGTGGTTTAAAAAATTTTCCACTCCAAAATATTTTATTAAAACATTGATTGAAATAAAAACTTCGTTAAAATTAAATCTATAAAAAACTGTACATTGAAAAAAATTAAAGTTGGTATGTTATGTCATTAAGAATTAAGATAAATTTGAATAGATAACTATAATTATAAAGATGTTAAAATATTTATAGAAACAAAATTATAAATTTGAGTTAGAAATATATATTAATATATAATATTTGGTGGATACTAATAAAATATGTTTTAATTTGACTTTCAATTGATTTTCAATATTCAATTTGAAATTTGATGCTTATGATTTTTTTTTAAAGAAAAGACGTAAACCCCCCTCCTCTCAAACTTGGCAACCAAACTTACTTTAGCACCTAAACTACACGGACGTTCATTTATCCCCTCCCCCCCCCCCCAAATTTTAAAACCA